>JARHVA010000387.1:0-70000 GCA_037957365.1 Torreya grandis
ACTATTAATAATAGCAATAACCCCATGAACAACATAACCTCTATGATGACAGAATTGAGTACTATATTTCAGCAATAATTAGCTTAGCCATGTCATAAAATATATCTGGATGAAGACAATGATGATTGGAATAATATTAAATTGAGAGAGATATGTGCCTCAAGAATATATATTAATAATATTTATGTAGGGCTACAAGTATTACTTGAACAATAAGCTATTTTCATAACATGTACACTTTTTTGTGTACACGTGATCTTAGTTTCAATTTTTTGAACACGGTGATATGTGTAACCATTTTATCAATGCAATTAATTTCTATATATATTGATTGTTCTAAAAAAAAATTGAGCTCAATTTTTTTTCCTCCTTGGGTGTCTTCTAATTATTATTTTTTAAACAATCAAAATAATCCTCTACAAAAAGGATTATGCCCCCAATGATTATGCATGTGACTAGCTATATTGCTATTCTTTTTTTAATGTTTGTTTTAGAAAGCTATTCGAGAATAGGTTCATATGTTACTTACTTCCATGAAACTATTCAAGAGTAGGTTCATGTATCATTTATTTTTATGATATATGATTTTAATTGTAAATTTATAAATAAAGATTATAATTTATATATTAATTATTATTATTTTATTTTTAATTTAAAAAATATTTAATATATATTTTATAATGATATTTATATTTTATAATTATTATTATAATTGAAAAATGGGATATATATTACCGTATTTATTAAAATAAAAATATAAAGATGAAAGTATAAAATAGTTTATAATAATAGATTAACCAGTTGGTATTTAAAACCTAAATTAAATGATTATGGTAAAAAAAATAATATTGAATTCTAAGTATTAAAATATGTAATTAAAATCAATAAATATTAATTACAAACAATAATTACACAAAATTAAAGACATGTCAAATTATGCTTGGGCGGTGATGTTAACCCAAAATGTGGGCTACTTTGATAGTAGATTTAACACCACCAAATCATCCTGAATATTAACATACATAAAAACTCTCCACCTAGTTGATAGAGGAAAGAGAATCATAATATCCATGCCATCATGAGCAATGAAGGTCCAATTCAAAAATTTAATAATAGATTTGCCATGTGGATGTAGACTTTAACCTCTTTGTTCAAGATTCGAGGGTGGAAAAGTGACTATGCAACTAGCTCCATTGCCACCTTGATGCTAGTAGATGAGAAGCCTATAATGGGATGTTGTAAGGAACTCTAATCACAGTATAAGGAGCACTCCCGAAGTATTTGATAATCTCTTCTAAGTTCTTATGTTCCAAGTCAACTTTCTTGTCCTATGGTTGAAGCTGAAAAAATGTAGATGTGAGCACATAAAAATTATCATTAATGAAAAAAATTCTATGAAATAATCTCATTATTGGGCATAGATTATTAAAATACATTTGCACCATTGGAAAGACAAGAGACAATTGGAATCTTGATTTTATTATCATCTTAAAATAAATGGAGCATACATCACATGGATCTAAAAAGTGCCTTATTTAAGGGGTACTTAGAAGAGGGGGTCTATGTACAACAACCACAAAGTTTTTGATTATATGGTAAGGAAAATCAAGTATATATGTTTAATAAGGATTTATATGGACCCAAACAATCACCAAGATCATGGTATGCCTGAATTGATGGTTATTTTCAAAAGAATGGCTTCAAGAGATGTAAGAGTGACCCTACTTTTTACTATAAGTAAGAACATAAGTATATCCTTTTTTTAATTTTGTATGTTGATGATTTGTTGTATATAGGTAACATTTCTAAGTTTAATGAATAATTCATTATTTTTATGATAGATGAATTTGAAATGAAATATTTAGGTATCATGCAATAGTTCCTAGGAATGGAAGTTCATCATGGTAAGGATGAAATCTTCATTTTTCAAATAAAAGTATGCAAATAATGTGTTGAATAAATTTAGTGTGGTTGAATTTAAAACAACAACAACTCCAATTTAACATATAGTTATGTTATATAGAGAATATGGTATTGAAATAGTTGATAAGACAACTTATAGAAGTATTGTTAGAAGTTTAATGTTTCTAACTCACAAGACTGGATCATATATTTTGCTTCAAGATATATGTTTGATACATTTAAGATTAATATGAATGTATCTAGGAGTATATTTACATATGTTAAAGGTAATATAAATTTTGGTATTCATTATAATGCCATGAAAAAATTCAAACTTGATAGTTTTGGTGATTTTGATTGGGGAGGTAGTTTAAATGACCAGAATTCAACATTTGGAAATAATTTTTTACTTGGTTCAGGTTTGGATACATGATCTTAAAGAAGAAAAGTTTAGTTTTATTTTCAACACCAAAATCAAAATATATTGCAATAAATTTACTAGATACATAGGCATTATGACTCTAAAAAATTATAGAACTTAGGGTGAAAAGAATTAATCAACAATGATTTCTTTTGATAACATGAGTGCCATCAAATTGGCCAAGAACCTAATATATCACAACAATTCAAATCATTTTTATTTAAATTACCACTTCATTTAAGATTTGGTTCAAAATAAGGAGGTGGAATTGAAGTATAGAAACACCTAAGTCTTTCAAATATTTTCACTATAGATGTTATAAAATTTAATTTTTGAAACTCTGAGATTAAATTATTTGTCCACTCCGCACCAAGTAGGAGAATATTGAATAAGTTTTTTTGAGTAATGTTTTTAGTCTATTTTTAAAAAAATAATAAAGCCAATGGAATAGATTAGATTAGTTTGTTTTATAATAATTAGTTTTATTTGTTATCTTTTTGGTAAGATTTTGAATAATATATTCACTAAAATGTCATGTTCACATGAATTTTTTTAAATAGATCATAATGGATTAATTTTATTGAGTATAAGAATAAAAGTAATCAATTTAAAGATTGTGTTGGTCTAGGTTATCTGAGTTGTGTATAATGCTTCTCTTTTCATTGTATGTTATTTCTTAGTGAAAGTTTGTCTTTGTTGAATTGTGAGAGGTGTTTGTTATTTATATTAAAAATATTCATAACAACACCTTTGAATGCACTAGTAACCTTTGACAACACCTTTCAGTAGTTATATTAATAAACAATATTTAAAGAACCTCTAATCATAAACCATGAATAAAATAACTAATCAAAAGTAACAACTCTTTTTCATGATCCACCTTATTAAGAAAGTATATAACTTCCTTTACAAAGTAATTTTTTTCTAAGTATTGGAAAATATAAGTACTTTTATAAATTTTTATAATTTTTATAAATAGATGAGGGAAAATGGAATAACATGATTAGGATTGTTTGTCATCTTGGTCATTCTCTACATATCTGAATTTTGGGTTAGTATTATATTAGATCAAAAATTAAAATAAATTGATAAAATTAAAAGACACCTACTAACAAGTAGGTTAATAAATAAAAAACATTTTAATATTATATTTTACTAGTTTGAACATATTTGGATGCCAATCTAAGTAAAGAATTTAAATATATGGAGACTCATTGTTGACCTAGAATGGTTGTGGAGGAAGCGTTGAGCAAGAGGAAGAACATATGAATGAAATAAAACAATAATTTGATGATAAAGTTCGGAATTAGAATTCAAGAATGCCCAAATATTAATGTTAATTAGGAAACACAAAGGTCTATGAAATAAAAATTTGGGGTAAGATTATAAACAAAGAAACTTGGGTAGAAGAAAGAGAACTATTTCAAGGAATTTAATATCACTTATAATCATATAAAAAAAGACTAATTAATAATATAAATCAAGTGGATGGTGAAAATATTGATGATTTAATTAAGGACTAGTGCTTACCATTTTATATATGAAACTGGTAGGTGGACAGTGCTTAATGAAATCTAGAAAAAGAGAATTTATATTTTAATATTCGTACAAGCAGATTGGACCACATCATAAAGTGATAAACTTAAAAATTGACACATTGACTACTTTTTCCACATCACAAAGTGCCCAACTTAAAAATTGATAGTCTGACTACCTTATATTAAAAAAAATTAGATTAAATAAAATATCAAAATAAACTCAATAGAATAACGTTGGTCTTAAATAACTATTTTCACATTGAACACCCTTATTGTGGAATTTTTTAAAAATATACTCAACATTAGTTTTATCTTCATTGGGGTTCCAACACCCTTTATTTAGGTCCAATTTTTCATGGCAATGGGTTCTACCCTTTATTCTTTTGTTTTTTTTCTTCCCATTCTGTTGCAGTAATGTAACTAACTGTATATGCTTGTTTGAATAAGAATGGATTTCAAAAACATAAAATGGTATTAAAATCTCCTAAGATTATATTTTAAAATTTAACTAATATTTTTTTTTAAATTTAAAAAGTTTAGTAATATAATATATATCTTATAATAGTGTCTATGTTTTATAATTATCAATATAATTTAAAAATAAATAAAAATAAATTGGAAACATAATATCATATTTATTAAAAGAAGAATATAGAGATAAAAGTACAAAATAATTTATAATAATAGATTAGTTGGTTGGTATTTAAAACCCAAAATAAATGATTGTAGGGAAAAATTAGTATTAAATACCAAGTTTAAAACATATAGTTAATAGTATTAAATATTAAGTACAAATAATGACACCAAATGAAGGATGTGTCAAATCATCCTTAGGAGGGATGCTAACCTAAGAAGAGGGATCCCTTGATAGTAGATTTAACACCACTAAACCATCCTGAATATTAACTTACAAAAACAATCTTCACTTAGGTGATAGACAAAAAAGCATCATAATATCCATGCCATCATGAATAGGGAAGATCCAATTCAACAACCTAACAATAGACTTTGCATGCCATGGTAGAGTTTAACCTATTCATTGAGGAACTGAGGGTGGAGAAGTGGCTATGTGAATAGTTCTATCACCACCTTGGTGTTAATAGATGAGAAATCTATAATGGGATATTGGGAGGAACCTTTGTCATGGTAGAAGGAGCACTCCCAGTGTCGTTGAACAACTCTTGTAACTGCTTAAGTTACAAGTAAAATTTATTAGCCTATGGTTTAAACTGAAAGAATGTAGAGGTGATCACATAAACGTTATGATTACTAAAAAATTTACTATGAAATAATCTCATTATTGGGCATATATTATGAAAATATTTTATCACTAGTGGAAAGACAAGAGACCATTAGAATGGTGATTTTACTATCATCTCAAAGTAAATGGAGCATACATCACATGGATGTGAGAAGTGTATTCTTGAATGGGTAATTAGAAGAGGAGGTCTTTTTATAACAACCATAAGGTTTTAGAGTACATTATAAGGAAAACCAAGTCTATAATTTCAAGAAGGATTTGTATAGACTAAAAAAAATACGAAGAGCATGGTGTGAGGGAATTGATGGCATTTTTTAGAAGAATAACTTTAAGAAAAGTAAGAGTGACCTTACTTTTTACTAAAAGCACAAAGGTAATTATATCCTTATTGTAATTTTATATGTTGATGATTTTTTCTATATAGGTAAAAGTTCTAATTTGAAGGAAGAATTCATTATTGTTATGATAGATGAATTTGAAATGAAATATTTAGGTATCATGCAATACTTCCTAGGTATGGAAATTCATCGAAGTAAGGATGAAATATTCATTTTTGAAAGAAATTATGTAAAGGATATGTTGAGGAAATTTATTATGGTTGATTTTATATTAGTGTCCACTCCAATTGAGCATATAGCTATGTTATATAGAGAAGATGGTGTTGAAATAGTTGATGAGACAACTTATAGAAGTATTGTTAGAAATTTAATGTTTTTAACTCACAGAAGACCAAACCATATATTTTGTTTCAAGATATATCTTTGATCTATTTAAGATTCATATGAAGGTATGCAAGAGGATGTTGAGATATGTGAAAGGCACCACCAATTTTAGTATTCATTATTATGCCACTAAAAGATCCAAAATTGCTAGTTTTGGTGATTTTGACTGGGGGAGTAGTTTAGATGACTAGAATTCAACATTTGGCAATAATTTTTTACTTAATTTGGGTTTTGTTATATGGATCTCAAATTAAAAAAGTTTAGTTGAATTTTCAACTAAATAAGTAGTATATATTGCAATCATTTTAGTAGGTACAAAGGTATTATGGCTCTAAAAAATTATACAATAAATTGGGGAGAAAAAAATCAACCTACAATGATCTCTTGTGATAAATGAGTGCTATCGAATTAGCCAAGAACCTAGTATAACATAATAAGTCAAATCATTTTGATTTAAAGTACCACTTAATTTGAGACTTGGTTCAAAATAAAGAGGTGGAATTGAAGTATAGAAACACCTAAGAACATCTTGCAAATATATTCACTATATGTTTTATAAAAAAAATATTTTGAAACTCTGAGATCAAATTATTAGTCCACTCAACATCAAAGAGGAGAATGTTGGATAAGTGTTATTGAGTGATATATTTTAGTCTATTGTTAAAAAAGAATAAAGACAATAGAATAGATGAGATTAGTTTGTTTTTAAAAAATGTTTTATTTTTTATATTTTGGGTAGGATTTAGAATAATCCATTCACTCAAAGATCATGTTCACATGAAATTTTATAAAACATCATAATGGATGAATTATATTGAGTATAAGAAGAAAAATAATCAATTGAAAGATTGTGTTGATCTGGGTTCTCTAAGTTGTGTATGGTGCTTCTATTTTCATTGTATTTTATTTATTAGTGAAAGTTTATCTTTGTTGAACTGTGATATGTGTTTATTATTTATATTAAAAATATTCATAACAACAAATTTGAAGGCATCAATTACCTTTGACAACACCTTTTGGTAGTTAAATTAATAAACAATATTTAAATAACCTCAAATCATAAACCATGAATAAACTAATTAGCCAAAATTTAGAACTCTTTTTTATGTTACACCTTATTTAAAACAATATAACTTCCTTTCTGAAGGAAGTTTTTTGAAAGTAGAGGAAGAATATAAGCATTTTTTTAAGGTTTTATATTTGTTACAAAATATATGAGGGAAATAGGAATGATGGGATTAGGATTGTTTATCGAGCGAATGGTTCTCTATAGATATAAATTTTAAGATAGAATTATATCATGTTTGAAATTAAAATAGATTGATAAAATTAAAGAACACCTATTAATAAGCAGATTCAAAATAAAAAAATCATTTTTATATTAGATTTTATTAGTTCAAACATATGATCTTTGTGTTAATCTAAGTAAATAAATTCAAAAATCCTTGTTGACCTAGAATGGTTGTGGATGAGGAACATATGAATAAAACAAGATAATAAGTTGATGAGAAAGTAGGGAATTAGCTTTCAAGAGTCCCCAAACACTAATCCTAATGAGGAAACACAAATATGTATGAAATAAAAATTCAGGATAATCATATAAAGAAGGAAACTTAGGTAGAAGAAAGAAAACTATATCAAAAAGTTTAATCCCACTTATAATCATATAAATAAAAAATTTAAATAATAATATAAATTAAATAAATGGTGAAAATATTTAATAATTTAATTAAATATTAATATTCATCATTTTAAATATAAAACTAGTATATAGATAACACTTAATGAAATGTAGAAAAATAAAATTTGTACTTTAATATTAGTATAGGGAGAATGGACCACATCATAAAATGACCAACTTAAAAATTGAATATATATATATATATATATATATATATATATATATATATATATATATATATATATATATATATATATATATATATATTATGATGCAAAAAAAATAGGCCAACCTTTTGGAGGCCATAAATTTTGACTTGTAACTCCATTTGAGCTCTTTCAGATGCCAAAACGACCGTATCAAAAAGTTTGATTATAACCTAAGTTGATGTGTTGACTTAGATTTGATTTTGATATTTTTTGGAGGCCAAACATGATCATTTGAGGGTCTAAAATTATCATTTAATGATTTTTTCAAGAATTTTCTATTTTTAGAATTGAAAGTCAACATTAGTTGAATTTCATTTCATATGCTAATTTTAGTATTTATGTTATTTTGAGAAATTTTTAGATCCATGCACGCTTGCATGTGAAACTTAATATAAATAATGGTTGCTAAAAATAGACATTTCCTTTTAGATTTTAGATTCTTTCAAATTTTTGCATGTCAACTCTAAATTCTGAGTTGAGGCTTATTTAAGCATGGTTTGGGTTTGTAATTATTTTAATTAATCAATATGAATAAATTTTGAGTATTGTTTCAAGATCTTGGCCTATTGGTAATTTTCTTTTTCTTGAGAGTTTTTGGGTTCATTAACTAGTATCAGAGCAAGTTCGAATCTTGGAGGAGTAAAGAATGGAAAGAGGATGAGGAGGTATTGCATAGATGAACTATAATATACAAGATCTATAGAGACATGTTAAATAATTAATAAATATTATGACCAATCAAAAAATAAGATAAGGTGGTGATGAGGAAGACACATATAATGATGAAAAATTTTAGTAAGAAGAAGAAGAAGAAGAAGAAGAGCGACCACCATCGATAGAAGAGATGATGGTTCAGGATTTAAAAGGAAGAAATGAAGTAATCAAGGTTGATGTTCTAGATTATGGAGGTAGTTTAAAACCAGAGGAGTTGATAGATTGGATAAATATCATGGAGAAGTTCTTCGAGTGGAAGATTATGAGAGAAGACAACAAGGTAAAGTTTGCATGCATGAAATTGTAAGGTCATGCAATGATTTGGTGGGATCACCTATAGAAAGAGAGATAGAGAAAAGGTAAAGAGAAGATTAATTCATGGAAAAAGATGGAGAAGAATCTAAGGGAGAAATTTCTTCATGTGGATTATGCACAAACCCTATATAGAAGATTTCAGAATTTAAGGTAAAAAGATCATAGTATACAATAGTATATAGATGAATTTTACAAGATTTACATACAAGTGAAATATGGTGAAATATAAGAGAAGATGGATGAAATATATGTGAATGGTTTGAAATTTTCTATTCAAGATTAATTAAACATGCATAGAATACTTAACAAAGAGGAGGCCTATCAATTAGCTTTGAAAATAGAAGAAAAACAAAATAGATAGAATTTTAGAATGATGTCTACTTGTCTAATAAGATGTATATCCCCTCTAATAAGGGTATGGGGTGGGTTTAATACCAATAGAGGTGGCTTTAATACCAATAAAGGTGAATCATCATGTGGTGCAAAAAGGCAAGATGATAAAAGGTGAGGGTTTCAATACCAAGAAAGAGGATGAGGTTATGGTGGTGTTAGAGGATGGTTTTTGAATCAATACAGATCTTATGTTTGTTATAGATGTGGATAAGAAGGGAACAAAGTATTTGAGTGTCCAAACTATCAAGATCAAGAAAGTATGCGAGAAGACCGCCCAAGAGTAAATCTAGTTGAGGCTTAAATAGAAGAGAAAAATATTTAAGTTACACCAGCTGATGTTGGAGAGATCTCATGATGAGAAGAACCATGATCACTCCAAGGAAGGATCAAGTGCACAATAAAGAAGGTATTGTTGCATGTTTGTGATCAAATATTTTTTGAACAAGATGTACTTCAGGTGGAAAGGTATGAAAATTAATTATAGATGGTGGTAGTTGTGAAAATATGGTTTCTAAAGAAATGATTGAGAAACTAAATCTGCAATGTGAAAAACATCCTAACCCTTATCAGATTTCATGGTTTAAGAAAGGGAATTAGGTTACAATAGATAAATGGTGATTAATCAAGTTTTCTATATTAAAAACTTATAATGATGAAATATGGTGTGATGTTATTCTGATGGATGCGTATCATGTGTTATTGAGGATACCATGGCAATTTGACAGGAAAGTAGTTCATAATGGAGAAAAGAACACATACATTTTTTGAAAAGATGGTACAAATGTAGTTTTGTTACCTTTTAAAGAGGAAGAAAACATAGAAAGCATGTTCTGTACTAGAGAATTTATCTAAGATATGAAGGTAGTAAGTTGTTGTTATGCACTAGTAGCAAAGAATGAAGAAACAAAAATGGTACAAATACCAATAGAAGAAGCAAGAGTGTTGAAAGAATATATAGATGTTATGTATTATGAGTTACCAGATGGTTCACCATCAAAGAGAGATATTCAACATCACATTGATTTAATTCTAGGGTAAGCTCTACCCAATCAAGCAGCTTATAGGATGAGTCCAATAGAACAAGCAAAATTAAATAAATAGGTTACTAAATTGCTAAGAAAGAAAGTGATAAGGGAGAGTATGAGTCCATGTGTAACACCAGTGTTGCTAACTTTAAAGAAAGATGGATCGTGGAGAATGTGTGGATAGGAGAGTAATTAATAAAATTACAATAAAGTATAGGTTTCCTATACCTCATTTAGATGATATGATGGACATGCTTATATGAGAAAAATATTTTACCAAGATTGATTTAAGGAGTGGTTACTATCATATTTGAATTTGTGAAGGAGATGAGTGGAAAATTGCATTCAAGACTAGGGATGGCTTATATGAGTGGATGGTGATGCCATTCGGATTATCTAATGCACCTAACACATTTATGAGGGTGATGAATAAAATTTTATGAGAATATATTGGTAAGTTTATGGTTGTTTATTTTGATGATATTTTGATATTCATTAAGACTAAAGAATAACACTTACAACATTTGAGAATTGTAATGCATTTGTTGAGAAAAGAGAAGTTGTATGAAAATTTGAAGAAGTGAAGGTTTATGCAGAACAATTTGGTATTTTTAGGATTTGTAGTTTTAGTAGATGGTGTGAAAATGGATGAAGAAAAGATAAAGGCAATTATTGAGTGGCTTATTCCAAAAAGCATTACAGAGTTAAGAAGTTTCCATGGTTTAGCAAATTTTCACATAAAATTTATTAAAGATTTTAGTAGTATTGTGGCACCAGTAATAGATTGCATGAGAGGGAAGGAATTTTCATGGACTAGAGTATCCACAAAAATATTTGAAATATTAAAGAACAAGATTACAAAAAGGCCAATTCTAGCGTTACCAAACTTTAACAAAGTGTTTGAGGTTGATTGTAATGATTCATTTATGGGAATTGGTGCTATGTTGAGTCAAGAAGAAAATCCAATAACATATTTTAGTGAAAAATTGAATGAGGTAAGGATAAAGTATTTGACTTATGATGTTGGACTTTATGAAATTGTAAAATAATTAAGACATTGGAGGATTACCTAGTGCCTAAGGATTTTATCCTATTTATAGATCATGAGGCTTTAAAGTATGTGAATACATAAAAGAATTTGAATAGTAGGTATGAAAATTGGGTTTGTTTCTTGTAGGGATACACTTTTGTGTTGAAGCATAAATCAGAAAATGAAATTAGGTAGTTAATGCATTGAGCAGGAAGGTAGCGTTATTAACTATTATGGTGAGTGAAGTAGTTGGATTTGAAGCTAACAAAGAATTATATGATACTGATCCATATTTTAACAAGGTAGTTGAGAAGTGAAGGAATTGATTAACATGTAGGATATATGTTATTTATAATGAGTATCTTATGTAAGAAGGTTATCTCTTCAAAGGGAAACAATTATGCATTCCAGTTGGGTCTCTACAAGATAATATAATAAGAGAATTACATAATGGTGGTTTGGATGGACATTTTGGTAAGATGAAGATAATATATTTGGTGGAGGAAAATTATTTTTGACCCAATATGAAGAGAGATGTGATAAGGTATGTTTCAAGGTACAAAATATGTCAGGAGGCTAAAATATATGAACAAAATACCGGAATATACATGCCATTACTGGTTTAAAAAGAACCATGGAGAAATTTGAGTATGGATTTTGTGTTGGGATTACCAAACACACAAAGATGTAATGGTTCAATTTTTTTTTTGTAGATAGATTTTATAAAATGGTTTATTTCATTGAATTTAAGAAAACCAATGATGCCACTTGAGTTGCAGAATTATTTTTTATAGATAATATGAGATTGCATGGTGTTCCAAAAACTATTACTTCAGATAAGGACACAAAATTTCTAAGTCATTTTTGGAGGACTTTGTGAAAAAAGATGGGTACTAAACTACAATTTAATAATGCATATCACCCAAAAATAGAAGTTGTGAATAGGAGCTTGGGAAATATATTAAGATGCATAGTGGGAGAGAAGCCAAAGCAATGGGACTTGGCTTTACCACAAGCTGAGTTTGCATATAACAATTTAGTGAATAGATCAATAGGAAAGTCATCTTTTCAAATTATTTATGGGAGAAATACTATTGGTATTTTAGATTTGGTATAATTGCCAATTTTAGATCGAATTAGTGATGATGCAAAAGCATTTGCAGAACATATGTAGCAGTTGTAAGGAGTAAGAAGAAAGTGGTAGGAAAGTAATGAGAAATATAAAACAACAATAGATGTCAAAATAAGATCCAAGGTATTTGAAGAAGGAGAGTTGGTAATGGTTTACTTGAGGAAAGAGAGATTTCTAAAAAGCACATATAATAAGTTAAAGTATAAGAAAATTGGACCATGCAGAATTGTGAACAAAATTAATGATAATGCCTATGAGGTAAGTTTACCATAGAATTTTGATATATCTCCAGTATTTAACGTTTTATATTTATATGAGTTCCATGGAGAAGATGGTGAAGATGATGAAGTAAATTGGGAGCAACAAGTTCTAAAGAATATGAAAGAATAAATAGTTCAAGTTTTAGATATGAAGATAGTGAGAACAAGGCAAGGGAATTATAATAGGCATTTGGTGCAATGGGAAGGATTTCATCAAGAAAACAACACTTGTATTGAGAATGAGAGCTAAAGAAGATTGACAAGAAAAAATGGTAGGAGTATAATCAGGACAACTAATAGGAGTTGAGTTATTTTAAACCAGAGGAGAATGATGCAGAACAAATAGGCCAACCTTTCGGAGGCCATAAATTTTGAATCATAACTCTGTTAGAACTCTTCTACAAGCCAAAATGACCATAGAGAGTATTATGTGAGTTTATGTTTCATATTTTTTAGGTATGAAGATGGAGAAGAAGAATGGAAGAGAGGATGTGGTGAATGTGTTGATGAATATCTAAGAAAAATTGGATATGATGATAGATCATATGCAAGAGGTAGAGAGCCAAATATTTGGCATAGTGATGAAAAAGAGAGTGAAGTGTCCTGTGAATCTACTTATTGAGAGATGGAGGAGGTAAGAGTTGAGACTTACCTTAAGGAGAGAAGAGGAGTTGTTGAGATAAAAACAAGAAGAGATCATATGTGATCTTGAAAATGGAGAGATAAGGGTGGAGGAAGATATTTTGGATTCTCATGAGTGGAAAATTTTAGATTTTTTTAATTGTGAGATGGAGTTTGAAGATAAAGATTGCAACCATGTATTATGGCATATGAGTGAAGAAGATTTTAGTAGTATGGAGTTACACAAGAGTGTAGATTTAATACACGAAGAGGTGAATGTGAGTGAAGGGAGAAACCAAGAGGAGTTGCATGTTTCCATGGTGGAAGAATTGGGTGGAGAGATTGTGAAAGCTAGTGCACAAGAGGAGATTTGGATGAAATTTCAGCCATGTGTAGAAGATGAAAATGAGTGCATGGATGAGGAGATTACAGACTTGAAAGTGGTTGATAAATAGATTTTTAAATATTATTGTGAGAGAGAAAAACATGAGGAACATGCAAGATATGAAGAGGAGTTTCATGTTTCTATGGAAGAAACATTGGAGGATATTTTTGTGTAAATAGGTGCACATGTGGATGAGAAGATAAATCTTATTACAGATATAAGAGAGGAGATAAAATTAGCTATGTTATGTGATGTGGAGGATCTAATAGGTGGTTGGATAGTGTGAGAATAAATCCAAGAAGGCTTTAGGTAGAGGTGGATGATCAATGGTGGGCTAGAGATCACATGGGTTGATAAGATGTGTGATGGAGAATCTTGATAGAGGAGGTCAGTTTTGGATGGGAGTTATGATCCCATGAGTATGGTTGGTAGTGGGTGTAGTCCCACATGTGAATCCATTACTATATGGATGTGTTTTTGGAGGATCAAGATGATACGTGGTCCTATGTGGATCATTTTATAGCTAGTATAAAGATGTTGGAAGAGAAGGAGAAAGAATTTAAATTCTCTGGGTGCACATGGTTTATGAAAGGAGATGCCAAGGTCATTTCACATCATGATTTAAATGGTGGTTCTACCACTCACCACCTTTATGTGATCATTAGATCACATTACTTACCTCACATGTCTAATGCAGGAACATCTAAGGGAATAAGCAATCTTTCATCACCCAAAAATAGATTGGTGTGCTATTTTACCTTTTTTTTAGAATAATGGTATGGACACAATCATGACAACTCATGAGAAATAAGTTTTCTTTAACAAGAGGAGAATGATGTGGAGAAAATGCACTATTTATTTTGAGATTATTTACTACTGAGGTGTTATCAACCATTATTCATGTTGACTCATAAACATTATTAATTAATTAGGTGGCATGGGGTGACATAATATTCCAAGGCGCATGGGATTATTTTATTTTGCACATGGGTAGATGTGTGGGATGAATTTATAGTTGGGATTCATAATTATGAATTGATCTCTTGTTGAAAAGGAGATTCTTTACTTTTTTTACTCTTGTTTGCATCTCTCCAAATTTAATCATTGATTGTAACAATAAAAAAATTGAATTGATATGCACAAGGAAATATGAACTAATTTTTAGCCCCAAATCATATCCTCTACTTGCATTTAGGCTCAAAGGGTTCATATTGACCCTAATTACCTGCATATTTGCATTTGTGATACAATTAAATGATTGATTAAGGGATTGATTAAGCCATATGTTTCATCCTATAAAATGGATTGAGACATAATTTAGGTTCATAGAGCTCAATATGGCCCAAATCACATCGCTAATTACACTTATTTACTAATTGGATCAACTCTTGACATAACCAGACCTAATTTAGCCCCAACTCACATCTTATTTTTGTAGTTAGGTTGAAAGGGCTAAAATTATCCCCAATTTCCTTCATGATAGAATAGGTGGACTATATTTTCTTTAGTGTGTTATGACAGTGTGATTGATTGACCCCCAAATTACATCTTATATAGTCAAAATAAGGTTCATGGGGTTAAATTTCATCCAACATGCATCACTAATTGTAATAATTGACTAATTTCCTTGATATGCATGAAGAAATATGATCTTATTTGTATCCCCAAATCACATCATGTACTTTCATTTAGGTTCAATGAAATATCTACTTGCATGTCCTTGATATGCACAAGGAAATATGAACTAATTTCTAACTAAAACTCACATTTTATACATGCATTTAGGTTCAAAGGGTTCAAATTGACCCCAAAAACCTTTGTATTTACATTTATGATATAATTAAAGGGTCGATTAAGCCATATGTTGCATCTTATAGAATGGATTGAGCCATAATTTTAATTCATGAGGCTCAATTTGGCCCAAATAACATATGTAATTGCACCAATTGACTCTTTAGATAAATTCATGATTAATTTATCCCCAAATTCTAAACATGGTTTGGGCCAAATTGAGCATTGTGGACCTAAATTATGGGTTACGATTTATGGTGTAGGGTTTAGGGAACTACAATTAGTCGATGTAGGTTGGATGAAATTAAAGCTCATGAACCTCATTTTGATTATATAGGATGTAATTTAGGGGTCAAATGACCCAAATATCATAAAAAAATAAATAAATAGTCCATCAATTAAATCATGAAGGAAATAAGGACTAATTTGAACCTATGTTCAACCTAAATACAAAATAAATACTACATAAATTGACAAATTGGATCAATTCATGATACAATCAAAGATAATTTATTACCAAATCACGTCCTACTCTTGCAATTAGGTTGAAGGGGCTCAACTTGGCCTCAATTACCTCCATGATTGAATGAATAAACTATTTGGTTCATTAAATGATGACATTAGTGTCAATTTCACTAAAAATCATATCAAATACAATTAAAACTACATTTGAACATGGCTCAATTTAATTATAATGTATTTAATTCTATTGTATTTAATTTTTGAGTTTATATTTAACTTGTATTTTTAGAGGTCTAATGTGGAAAATACTTTTTAAATTATGTCAATCATGTTTCATATATTTTCCTATTATATATTATTGGACAAGTGGTTGGCCATTTTAACTCCCTTGATTTACATGTAATGCACTTTACATTTTTAATATATTTAAAATTATATTTTCATAATTTTAGATCATATAAAAATGAGTATTTCATTAATATTGAATTAATTTTTTTAAAAGATATTAGTAAGAAAGTTGGTTATCAAGCCTATTCTCCATTGTCTATTTTGGTTGCAACCTTGTTTCCATCCTTAACTTATTTTTTGAATTATTAATTAATATTTTTAAATTAAAAAAATCATATAACCCTTTTATAATAAACTGAAGAATAAAGTATTAGCTTCTTGATTATACATATGCTACAATGGTTCACATTTAACATGACTTTAGTCTTTGATTACATTTAACATGAACTTAGTATTTGATTATATTAGTGATTTGATTGGGGTGTAGTTAAGTAATATTGATCCCCAAAATTTAATTGGGACAACCTAATATTACTTGGGGTTTGATATTATTTAATTGAGTGCTCTGATTAATCAATCACTTTGTTAGTTGTGTGATGAAATAAATTAAAGCATAATAAAAAAAACTACAATAAACTAATATCATTAAGTCTTTATATGTTCTAATTGAAAAAATAGATTAAAGATAAATCTAATATAATATTAATAAATTTGAATATTCTATTAAAATAAAATCTAAAACTATATATATATATATATATATATATATATATATATATAGAAATACAAAGACTTAAAGACCGTGAAACCTTTAAAATTATTTGTATTCATAAAAATAGATTAAATATAGATATAAATTATATACATTTCATAAAAATAAATTATATAAACATTATATATAATACTTGAAATACACAAACTTAAAGACCATAAATTGTATATAATTATTTTATTTATGCGATGCTAACTTAATATTTATTAATGTTCACACAAACCATTAATAGTTATATGCTATCCATCCTCAAGCCTTATGATGAAACCGTGTCAACAGATGCCGTGCACAAGAAGTGGTTAAATGTGATTGTATTCATCATCCAACATCTAATGCAGATCATCAATTAGGCATGCGATGTATGAATCAAATCAATAGGGGAATACTTATTAACATAAACATATAGTACTTGTTAAAAATACTAAAATAAAAATTGACATTAGGAGGAAAAAAATTAGGAAATAAAGACTAGACAATTAAAAATGATAATTATCTAAATCTGAATGCAACTCCTTAAATTTAACAACTTAATATTTTTAGAAATCACTAAAGATTAATGTAATTAGCTTATTTCAATTGATTTCATGTATTTAGGAAAGGTACACTTGTATGAATAAAATGGAATAATATAATGAATACTTGGGTCTGTAAACAGAGAACCTATGTCTAACAGGCAAGTCTACATTGGTTAGATAAGTGAATGGATACAATACTATGTTTTAAGTGTGGATTTATCTTATGTAATCTTTTTAGCCTCTGATAGTCTTGCACATTTACATGCATATAAGATGTATACCTTTAAGTTTTAATGCCCATGAATGTACACAAATGTCTCTATTTTTCTTATTCTTACTTCAAACCCTACATGTGCATTGTAAGACAAATGTGAACTAGAATAACATGAGAAAGAGATAGGTTGAGATAACATTAGCCATCTCAGTGTGATTGAGTGTTGACTATGTATACAGTACTCTAATGAAGGAACAAATTCACATGTAACTCTCCCACCTAGTTGAGTGTGTGAAAACCTATGTAAAACTAATATGTTGTGTAATCTTGAATATGGATTTCAACACTTATCAACCTATGAAATGACCATGTAAATAGTGATTCAAACCTATCTTAGGGATTTTAGATTTGGAATATTTTAATAAGTTTATTTAAACGTCCATCTAAGAGAAGAAACCCCTAATTGATTACAATTGATGTGTTTATATAGGGAACTCTTTTGGGTAATTTCTTTTAACTAACTTGAAAAACATGTTGGTTGGAACTTAGTAGCATTTTTGATATCAAATACTAGATATTAAAGAGTGAGGGGCCAAGTCCTCTTTGATTGGATAAGTTTAAAATCTTAGATAGATGATTTAATAGTTCGGTGTGCTCAAAATTTCTTGTTGATATTACAAAATATTTTGATTTTAATTTGATACAAATATATTTTCATTAATCCATGACTCATATGAAGATCAGATTTAACTCACAAACCTAAGCATAACTCTATATTTATCTTAGTTATAAATAATGCAATTTGAAACAAAATATTGTCATCTAAGGCTACTAAAACTTAATTGACATCTCATAAAAATATTGCTTCTTATCTCAAATTCCATCCAAAGGGTTGTCAAAGAATAAAATCATCATCATAGTTATTAATCCATCAGAATGATAATTTTTTTAGCATAGAATTGAACCTAGTTTTATAAGTACCATTTAATACATTTGGAGATCTTGGATAAATCACCACTCAAAATACACATTGGAGTATTATTTGAGAGCATACCTGATTCCTTGCAAACACATATCAGCATTGAATCTTAAATAAAAACATACAATTTTACTACATTGACTAAAAAATAAATTTATTGGCTAGACTTTGTGCTACATGGAGTAAAAGGAAATGGAATTTTGTATTATGGATAATCACAATGGTATAACTTTATAATTTCTCAAACATAACATGCCAAAGAATAAAAAATTAATATGCAATGATTAATCAAGGATTAAAATTAATAAATACACATTTTAAGTTATTTATTTGTAATAGATTTAATGACCTTTAAGTTTTTTTTATATAATCCACTAAATTTTTTCTTAGCTCCAATGCTTCATAAATAAGTATAATTACTATGTTAAATCATTAATAGGAAACATGGTTGCATCAACACATAGGTGTACTCAATCCTTGCTCTCATTTATTTTTTAAAAAATTAATTATTCTAAATTTTAGATTACAGGCATTGATTTATAATGTAACATACTCTTGGTTATAGGTCATACACTAAAAAAGCACTCAAAATGGGCTCAAGTAAATATCATGGTGTGTTATACACATCAATATACACATTTATTTCCTTTAACATAGTAATTTCATCTTTATACGTTACTATATTAAAGGAGGGGGGAACGTATAAACTAAAACTAAATATTTATAGCATCTCAGTCTTGTACATTTGATAAATATCAATAAGTACTCTCCCCTTCAGTTATAGACATCCTTGTTAGTGAAAGACTCACATTTTCCATATCATTGTGCCTAAATGCTTATCTTTTAGTTTGATCCATATCACAAAATCTAGAAAAAGAGAATTTATAATTTAATATTCATACAAGCAGATTGGACCACATCATAAAGTGATCAGCTTAAAAATTGAGACATTGACTACCTTTTCCACATCACAAAATGCCCAACTTAAAAATTGACACTCTGACTAACTTATATTATAAAAAATTAGATTAAATAAAATAGTAAAATAAACTCAATAGAAAAACGTTGGTCTCAAATAACTATTTTCACTTTGAACACCCTTATTGTGGCTATTTTTCTAAATATACTCAACAAGAGTTTTATCCTCATTGGGGTTCCAACACCATTTATTTAGCTTCAATTTTTCATGGTAATGGGTTTAGGGTTTATCCTCATTGGGGTTTGATTTTTTTCTTTGCATTCTACTGCAATAAAATAACTAAATGTATATGCTTGTTTCAATAAGAATGGATTGCAAAAACATAAAATAGACTTAAAATATCCTAAGATTATATTTTACATTTTAATTAATTTATATTTTTTAATTTAAAAAGTTTATTAATATAATATATATCTTATAATGGTGTCTATGTTTTATAATTATCAATAGAATTTAAAAATCAATAAAAATAAATTAGAAACATAATATCATATTTACTAAAACGAGAATATAGAGATAAAAGTACAAAATAATTTACAATAATAGATTATTTGGTTGGCATTTACAACCCAAAAAAAATGACTATAGGGAAAAATTAGTATTAAATACCAAGTATTGAAATATATAGTTAATAGTAATAAATATTAAGTACAAATAATGACACCAACTAAAGGATGTGTCAGATCATCTTTGGGAGGGATGCCAACCCAAGAAGAGGGATCCATTGATAGTAGAATTAGCACCACCAAACCATCCTAAATATTAACTTACATAAACACTCTCCACTCAGGTGACAGATGAAAAAGCATCATAATATCCATGCCATCATGAATAGGTAAGATCCAATTCAACAACCTAATGATAGACTTTGCATGCCATGGTGGACTTTAACCTATTCATTGAGGAACTGAGGGTGGAAAAGTAGCTATATGACTAGTTCTATCACCACCTTGGTCCTAATATATGAGAAACCTATAATGGGATATCTAGAGGAACCTTTGTCATGGTATAAGGAACACTCCCCAAGTCGTTGAACAACTCTTATAAGTGGTTAAGTTACAAGAGAAATTTCTTACCATGTGGTTTAAATTGAAAGAATGTAGAGTTGATCACATAAACATTATCATTACTAAAAAAAATTACTGTGAAATAATATCATTATTGGGCATAGATTATGAAATTATTTTATCACTAGTGGAAAGACAAGAGACCATTAGAATGGTGATTTTACTATCATCTCAAAATAAATGGATCATACATCACATGGATATGAGAAGTGTATTCTTGAATGGGTAATTAGAAGAAGAGGTCTATTTACAACAACCATAAGGTTTTTGAGGAAACCATAAAGAAAACTAAGTCTATAATTTCAAGAATGATTTGTATGGATAGAAAAAAAATACGAAGAGCATGGTGTGAGTGAATTGATGGTATATTTTACAAGAATAACTTTAAGAGAAGCAAGAGTGACCCTAATTTTTACTACAAGAAAAAAGGTAGTTATATCCTTATTATAATTTTATATGTTGATGATTTGTTTTATATAGGTAAAAGTTCTAATTTGAAGGAATAATTCATTATTTTTATGATAGATGAATTTGAAATGAAATATTTAGGTATCATGCAATACTTCCTAGGTATGGAAATTCATCAAAGTAAGGATGAAATATTCATTTTTCAAAAAAATTATGTGAAGGATATGTTGAGGAAATTTAGTATGGTTGATTTTATATTAGTGTCCATGCCAATTGAGCATATAGCTATGTTATATAGATAAGATGATGTTGAAATAGTTGATGAGACAACTTATAAAAGTATTGTTAGAAATTTAATGTTTTTAACTCATAGAAGACCAAACCATATATTTTGTTTCAAGATATATGTTTAATCTATTTAAGATTCATAGGAAGGTATGCAAGAGGATGTTGAGATATGTGAAAGGCACCACCAATTTTAGTATTCATTATTATGACACTAAAAAATCCAAAATTGCTACTTTTTGTGATTTTGATTGGGGGAGTAGTTTAGATGACTAGAATTCAACATTTGGAAATAATTTTTTACTTGATTTGGTTTTAGATATATGTATCTCAAACAAAAAAATGTTATTTTAATTTTCAACTAAATAAGTAGTATATATTGTTGTCACTTTAGTAGGTACATAGGTATAATGGCTCTAAAAAATAATATAATAAATTAGGGAGAAAAAAATCAACCTACAATGATCTCTTGTGATAAATGAGTGCTATCAAATTGGCTAAGAAACCAATATATCACAATAAGTCAAAGCATTTTGATTTAAATTACCACTTCATTTGAGAATTGGTTCAAAAGAAAGAGGTGTAATTGAAGTATAGAAACACCTAAGAACATCTTGCAAATATCTTCACTATAGGTGTTATAAAATTTTATTTTTAAAACTTTGAGATCAAATTATTAGTCCACTCAACATCAAAGAGGATAATTTTGGATAAGTTCTATTGAGTGATATATTTTAGTCTATTTTTAAAAAAGAATAAAGACAATGAAATAGATGATATTAGTTTGTTTTTAAAAAAAATGTTTTATTTTTTATCTTTTTGGTAAGATTTATAATAATCTATTCACTCAAAGATCATGTTCACATGAAATTTTATAAAACATCATAATGGATCAATTTTATTGAGTATAATAAGAAAAATAATCAATTGAAAGATTGTGTTGGTCTAGGTTCTTTGAGTTGTGTATGGTGCTTCGATTTTCATTGCATTTTATTTCTTAGTGAAAGTTTATCTTTGTTGAACTGTGAGATGTGTTTTTTATTTATATTAGAAATATTCATAACAACAAATTTTAAGGAATAATTTACCTTTGACAACACCCTTTGTAGTTATATCAATAGACAATATTTAAATAACCTCCAATCATAAAGCATGTATAAAATAATTAGCACAAATTAACAACTCTTTTTTATGTTCCACCTTATTCAAAAAATATATCTTCCTTTTTGAAGGAATTTTTTTGGAAGTAAAGGAAGAATATAATAATTTTTTTAAGGTTTTATATTCATTACAAAATAAAAGAGGGAAAGAGGAATGATGGGATTAGAAATATTTGTCGGGCTAATGGTTCTCTACAGAGATAAATTTTAAGATAGCATTATATCATATTTGAAATTAAAATAGATTGACAAAATTAAAGAACACATATTAATAATTAGATTCAAAATAAAAAAATCAATTTTATATTAGATTTTATTAGTTCAAACATATGGTCTTTGTGTTAATCTAAGTAAATAAAATAAAAAATTCTTGTTGACCTAGAATGGTTGTGGAGGAAGAATTGAGTAAGAGGAAGAACATATGAATAAAAAAAGATAATAATTTGATGATAAAGTAGGGCATTAGCATTCAAGAGTGCCAAATCACTAATCATAATGAGGGAACACAAAGATCTATGAAATAAAAATTTAGGATAACCATATACAGATAAAAACTTAGGTAGAAGAAAGAAAATTATTTCAAAAAGTTTAATCTCACTTATAATAATATAAACAAAACATAAGTAATAATATAAATTGAATAAATGTTGAAAATATTAATAATTTAATTAAAGATTAATATTCATCATTTTAAATATAAAACTAGTAGATAGATAACACTTAATGAAATCTAGAAAAATAAAATTTGTACTTTAATATTAGTATAGGTAGAATAGACCACATAATAAAATGACCAACTTAAAATTGACACTAATATATATACATATTATGATGCATAAAAAATAGGCCAACCTTTTGGAGGCCATAACTTTTAACTCATAACTCCATTTGAGCTCTTCCACATGCCAAAATTATCATATCAAAAAGTTTGATTCAGCCCTATGTTGTTGTTTTCACTTAGATTTAATTTAAATATTTTTTTGATGCCAAACATGATCATTTGAGGGTCCAAAATTAATGTTTAATGATTTTTTAGAAATTTTCTATTTCTAGAACCGATCGTCAACTTTCGTTAAATTTTGTATCATATGCTAATTTTAGTATTTAGGTCATTTTGAGAAATTTTTAGAGCCATGTACGCTTGCATATGAAACTTACTATAAATAGTGGTTGCTAAGAATAGACATTTCTTTTTAGATTTTAGATTTATTCAAATTTTTGCATATCAACTCTAAATTCTGATTCGAGGCTTATTTAAGTGTGGTTTAGGTTTGTAATTATTTCAAGTAATAAATATGAATCAATTTCTAGTATTACTTCAATATCTTAGCCTATTGGTAATTTTCTTGATCTCGATAGTTTTTGGGTTTATTATCTGGTATTAGAGCAAGTTCGAATCTTGGAGGAGTAAAGAATGGAGAGATGATGAGGAGGTGCTGCACAAATGAATTAGACTATACAAGATCTATAGAGGCATGTTCAATAATTAATAGATGTTATCACCACTCAGCAAAGAAGATAAGGTGGTGATGAGGAAGACACATATAGTGATCAAAAATTTTAGTACAAAGAAGAACAATAAGAGAAACCACCATTGATGGAAGAGAGGATGGTTCAGGCTTTAAAAGGAAGAAATGAAGAAAAAAGGTTGATGTTCCAGATTATGGAGGCAATTTAAAACTAGAGGAGTTGATAGATTGGATGATAGCATGGATAAGTTCTTAAAGTGGAAGACTATGAGAGAAAATAATAAGGTAAAGTTTACATGCTTGAAATTGAAATTTTATGTAATGATTTGGTGGGATCACTTGCATAAAGAGAGATAGAGAAAAGGTAAAGAGAAGATTAATTCATGGAAAAATATGGAGAAGAATCTGAGGGTGAAATTTATTCCTGTGGATTATGCACTAACCCTATATAGAAGATTTCATAATTTAAGTGTAAAAAGATCATAGTATACAATAGTATACATATAAATTCTACAAGATTTCCATACAAGTGGAACATGATGAAGAAAAAGAGTAGATGGATGAAATATATGTGAATGGTTTGAAATTTTCTATTCAAGATGAATTAAGAATGCATAAAATACTTAACAAGGAGGAGGCTTATCAATTAGCTTTGAAGGTGTAAGAAAAACAAAATAAATAAAATTTCAGTAGGATGTATATTGGTTCAATAAGATGTGGATCCCCTCTAATAAGGGGATGAGGTGGGTTTAATACCACTAGAGGTGGCTTTAATTCCAATAAAAGTGAATTGTCATGTGGTGCAGAAAGGCAAGATGATAAAAGGCAAGGGTTTCAATACCAACAAAGAGAAAGAAGATTTCAAAGAGGATGTGGTTACGATGGTGTTAGAAGATGGTTTTTGAATCAACATAGATCTTATATATATTATAGATGTGGAGAATAAGGGCACATAGAATTTGATTTTCTAAACTATCAAGATCAAGAAAGGATGGGAGAAGATCAACCAAGAATAAATCTAGTTGAGCCTAAAATATAAGAGCAAAATACTAAAGTTGCACTAGCTGATGTTGGAGAGAATCTCATGATGAGAAGAACCATGATCACTCCAAGGAAGGATCAAGTGCAAAATAAATAAGGTATTGATGCATGGTTGCAATCAAATATTTTTTGAAAAAGATGTACTTCAGGTGGAAAGGTATGAAAAGTAATTATAGTTGGTGGTAGTTGTGAGAATATGGTTTTTAAAGAAATGATTGAGAAACTAAATCTATAATTTGAAAATCATCCTAACCCTTATCATATTTCATGGTTTAAGAAAGGGAATGAGGTTACAGAAGATAAATAGTGCTTAATCAAATTTTATATAAGAAAAAATTATAGTGACAAAATATGGGGTGATGTTATTCTGATGCACGCATGTCATGTGTTATTGGGGATACCATGGTAATTTGATAGGAAAGTAGTTCATGATGGAGCAAAGAACACATGCACTTTTTGAAAAGGTGGTACAAAGGTGGTTTTGTTACCTCTTTAAGAGGAATAAAAGATAAAAAGCATGCTCTATACTAGATAATTTATCCAAGATATGAAGATAGTAAGTTTATATTATGCACTAGTACCAAATAATAAAGAAACAAAAATGGTACCAATACCAATAGAAGAAGCAAGAGTGTTGAAATAATATGTAGATGTTATGTTTTATGAGTTACCAGATGGTTCACCATCAAAGAGAGATATTCAACATCACATTGATTTAATCCCAAGATCATCTCTACCTAATCAAGTAACTTATAGGATGAGTCCAATAGAACAAGCAAAATTAAATAAATAGGTTACTAAATACTAAGTAAGGAAGTGATAAGGGAGAGTATAAGTCCATGTGTAACACGAACATTGCTAACTTGAAAGAAAGATGAAGGATGGAGAATGTGTCTGGATAGTAGAGCAATTAATAAAATTACAATAAATTATAGGTTTCCTATACCTCATTTAGATGATATGATGATGTGCCTATAGGAGCAAAATATTTTACCAATATTGATTTAAGAAGTGGTTACTATCATATTTGAATTTGTGAAGGACATGAATGGAAAATTGCATTCAAGACTAAGGATGGCTTATATGAGTGGATGATGATGCCATTCAGATTATCTAATGCACCTATCACATTTATGAGGGTGATGAATACAGTGTTATGAGTATATATTGGTAAGTTTATAGTTGTTTATTTTGATGATATTTTGATATTCAGTAAGACTAAAGAATAAAACTTACAACATTTGAGAATGGTAATGCATTTGTTAAGAAAAGAGAAGTTTTATCCAAATTTGAAGAAGTGAAGGTTTATGCAGAGCAATTTGGTATTTTTAGGATATGTAATTTCAGTAGATTGTGTGAAAATGGATGAAGAAAAGATAAAGGCAATTATTGAGTGGCCTATTCCAAAAATCATTACAGAGGTAAGAAGTTTACATGGTTTAGTAACTTTTCACATAAAATTTATTAAAGATTTTAGTAGTATTGTGGCACCAATAATAGATTACATGAGAGGGAAGGAATTCGCATGGACTAGAGTAGCCACAAAAATATTTGAAATTTTGAAGTAGAAGATTACAAAAATGCCAATTTTAGTATTACCAGATTTTAACAAAGTTTTTGAGGTTGATTGTCAAGCTTCATTTATGGGAATTGGTGCTGTGTTGAGTCAAAAAGGAAAGCCAATAGCATATTTTTATGAGAAATTTGATAAGGTAAGGAAAAAGTATTTTACTTATGATGTTGAACTTTATGCAATTGTATAAACATTAAGACATTAAAAGATTACCTAGTGCCTAAGGAGTTTATCCTATTTATAGATCATGAGGCTTTGAAGTATGTGAATACACAAAAGAAGTTAAATAGTAGGCATGTAAAGTGGGTTTCCTTTTTGTATGGGTATACTTTTGTGCTGAATCATAAATCAGGAAAATGAAATCAGGTAGTTGATGCATTGAGTAGGAAAGTAGCATTATTAACTACTATGGTGAGTGAAGTACTTGGATTTGAAGCTAATAAAGAATTATATGAAACTGATCCATATTTTAATAAGGTAATTGAGAAGTGCAAGAATCCATTAACATGTAGGATAAATTTTATTTATAATGAGTATCTTATCCAAGAAGATTATCTCTTCAAAGGGAAATAATTATGCATTCCAGTCAGGTCTCTACGAGACAATATAATAAGAGAATTACATAGTGGTGGTTTAGCTAGACATTTTGGTAAGAAAAAGATAATAAATTTTGTGGAGGAAAATTATTCTTTACCAAATATGAAGAGAGATGTGACAAGTTATGTTTCAAGGTATAGAATGTGTCAGGTGGCTAAAATACATGCATAAAATGCTAGACTATACTTGCCATTACTAGTTCCAAAAGAACCATGGACATAATTGAGTATGGATTTTGTTTTGGGATTGCCAGACACACAAAGAGGTAACAATTTAATTTTTTTGGTTATAGATAGATTTTATAAAATGGTTCATTGCATTGCATGTAAGAAAACCAATGATGCCACTAGAGTTGTAGAATTATTTTTGATGGATAATATGAGATTGCATCGTGTTCCAAAAATAATTATTTCAATTAGGGACACAAATTTTCTAAGTCATTTTTGAAGGACTTAGTGAAAAAAGATGGGTACTAAGAAACAATTCAGTAGTGTACATCACCCACAAATAGATGGACAAATAGAAGTTGTGAATAGGAGCTTGGGATATTTATTGAGATACATAGTGGGAGAGAAGCCAAAGCAATGGGACTTGGATTTACCACAAGATAAGTTTTCATATAATAGTTTAGTGAATAGATCAATAGGAAAGTCATATTTTTAAATTATTTGTGGGATAAATACTATGGGTATTTTAGATTTGGTATAATTACCAATTGTAGATCAAATTAGTGATGATGTAGAAGCATTTAAAACACATATGTAACAGTTGTAAGGAGAAAGTTGTAGGAAAGTAATGAGAAATATAAAGTAGTAACATATGTCAAAAGAAGATCCAAAGTATTTGAAGGAGTGTTGGTAATGGTTTACTTGAGGAAAGAAAGATTTCCAAAAGGTACATACAATAAGTTTAAGTACAAAAAAATTTGACCATGTAGAATTGTGAACAAAATCAATGATAATGCCTATGAGGTAAGTTTACCATAGAATTTTGATATATCTCTAGTATTTAATGTTTTAGATTTATATTAATTCCATGGAGAAGATGGTGAAGATGATGAAGATAAAGAAGTAAATTGGAAGCAACAAGTTCTAAAGAATAAGCAAGAACAAATGGTGCAGGTTTTAGATATGAAGACAGTGAGCACAAGGCAAGGGAATTATAATAGGTATTTAGTGCAACGGGAAGGATTGCATCAAGAATACAACACTTGGATTACAGAATAGGAGCTGAAGAAGATTGACAAAGAAAAATGGCATAGTATAATCAATGTAAGAGCTAAATTGTTTTCAACCAGAGGAGAATGATGTAAAAAAAATAGGCAAACATTTTAGAGGCCATAACTTTTGACTTGTAACATTGTTTGAGCTCTTCCACATGCCAAAATGATCATAGAGACCATTATGTGAGTATATGTGTCATATTTTGTAGGTATGAAGATGGAGAAGAAGAATGGAAGAGAGGATGTGGTGAATGTGTTGATGAAGATATAAGATAAATTGGATATGATGATAGATCATATGCAAGAGGTAGAGAGCCAAAGATTTGGCATAGTGATGAAAAAGAGAGTGAAGTGTCATGTGAATCTACTTATTGAGAGAAGGAGGCAAGAGTTGAGACTTACCTTAAGGAGAGAAGAGGAGTTTTTGAGATAACAACAAGAAGAGATCATATGTGATCTTGAAAATGGAGAGATAAGGGTGGAAGAAGATATTTTGGATTCCCATAAGTGGGAAAATTCAGATTTTTTTATTGTGAGATGGAGTTGGAAGATATAGATTTCAACCATGTATTATGGCATGTGAGTGAAGAAGATTTCAATAGTATGGAGTTGCATGCGAGTGTAGATTTAAGCCTTTAATACATGCATGTGAGTGAAGGGAGAATCCAAGAGGAGTTTCATGTTTCCATGGTATAAGCATTAGATGTAGAGATTGTGCAAGCTAGTGCACAAGAGGAGATTTTGATGAAATTTTAGCCATGTGTAGAAGATGAAAATGAGTGTGTGGATGAGGAGATTACAAACTTGGAAGTGGTTGATAAGGAGATTTTTAAAGATTATTATGAGAGAGAAAAACATGAGAAGCATGCAAGATCTGAAGAGGAACTTCATGTTTATGTGGAATAAACATTGGATGATATTTTTGTGTAAATAGGTGCACATGTGGATGGGAGTTTGATGGATGAGAAGATAAATTCTATAAAAAATATGAGAGAGGAGCTAAAAATGGATGTGTTTTGTGATGTGGAATATCTAACAGGGGGTTGGATAGTGTGCGAATAAATCCAAGAAGGATTTAGGTAGAGGTGGATGCCCAGTGGTAGGCTAGAGCTCACATGGGTTGATAAGATGCATGATGGAGCATCTTGGTAGAGGGTGTTAGTTTTGGATGGGAGTTATGATCCCATGAGTATGGTTGGTAGTGGGTGCAGTCCCACATGAGAATCCATTGCTAGATGGATGTGTTTTTAGAGGATCAAGATGATATGTGGTCCTATGGGGATCATTTTGGAGCCAGTATGAAGATGTTAAAAGAGAAGGAGAAAGAACTAAAATTATTTGGGTGCACGTGGTTTATGAAAGGGGATGCCATGGTAATTTTACATCATGATTGAAAGGGTGGTTCTACCAATCACCACCTCTATGTGATCATTAGATCACATTAATTAACTTAGATGTCCAATGCAGGAACAACTAAGGGCATGAGCAATCTTGCATCACCCAAAAATAGATTGGTGTGCTCTTTTACCTTTTTTTAGAATAATGTTATGGATACAATCATGAAAACTCATGGGAATTAATTTTTATTCCTCTAGAGGAGAATGATGTGGAGAAAAAGACACTATTTGTTTTGACATTATTCACTACTGAGGTGTTACCAACCACTATTCATGTCGACTCATCAACATTATTCATTAATTAGGTGGCATGGGGCGATATAATATTCCAAAGTACATGGGATGATTTTATTTTCCACATGGGTATATGTGTGGGATGAATTTGTAGTTTGGATTCATAATTATAAATTGATCTCTTGTTAAAAAGAAGATTCTTTACTTTTTTTACTCTTGTTTGTATCTCTCCAAATTGCATCATTGATCATAACAATCAAAAAATTGAATTGATATGCACAAGGAAATATGAATTAATTTCTAGCCCCAAATCACATCTTCTACTTGAATTTAGGCTCAAAGGGTTCATATTGACCCCAATTACCTATGTATTTATAGTTGTGATATGATTAAAAGATTGATGAAGCCATATGTTTCATCCTATAAAATGGATTGAGCCATAATTTAGGTTCATTGAGCTCAATATGGCCCAAATCCAATCGCTAATTACAATTATTGACTAATTGGATCAACTCTTGACATAACTAGAGCTAATTTAGCCCTAACTCACATCTTGTTTTTATAATTAGGTTTAAAGGGCTCAAGTTATCCCCAATTTCCTTCATGATAGAATAGGTGGACTATATTTGGTTTAGGGTTTTATGATAGTGCAATTGATTGACCCCAAAATTACATCTTATATAGTCAAAATAAGGTTCATGGGGTTGAATTTCATCCAACATGCTTCACTGATTGTAATAATTGACTAATTGGCTTGATATGCATGAGGTAATATGAGCTAATTTGTATCCCCAAATCACATCATGTACTTTCATGTCCTTGATATGCACAAGGAAATATAAACTAATTTGTAGCCACAAATCACATATTATACATTAATTTAGGTTAAAAGGATTCAAATTGACCCCAATTACCATTGTATTTGCATTTGTGATATAATTAAAGGGTCGATAAAGCCACATATTACATCCTATAGAATGGATTGAGACAATATTTTAGTTCACAAGGCTCAATTTGGTCCAAATCACATATGTAATTGCACCAATTGACCCATTGGATCAATTCATGATTAATTTAGCCCCAAATCACATCCTTCTTTTGTAGTTAGGTTGAACCTAGGTTTAAATTAGTCCTTATTTCCTGCATGGTTTAATTAATGGACTATTTATTTTATTTTGTTATGATATTGGGGTCGATTGACCCCCAAATTAAATCCTATATAATCAAAATTAAGTTCATGAGGTTTAATTTCATTCAACCTACATCGATTAATTGTAGTTCCCTAAATCCTACATCCTAAATCGTAACCCATAATTTAGGTCCACAAGGCTCAATTTGTACCAAACAATGTTCAAAATTAAATAAATTGACTAAATAGATCAATTCATGATAGAATCAAAGATATTTTATCCCCAAATCATTTCCTACTCTTGCAATTAGGTTGAATGGGCTCAAATTGGCCTCAATTACCTCCATGATTGAATGAATAAACTATTTGGATCATTATATGATGACATTAGAGTCAATTTCACTAAAAATTACATCAAATACAATTCAAACTACATTTGAACATGGCTCAATTTAATTTTAATTTATTTAATTCTATTGTATTTAATTTTTGAGTTTATATTTAACTAGTATTTTTAGAGCTCTAATGTGGAAAATACTATTTAAATTATTTCAATCATGTTTCATATATTTTCCTATTATATATTATTTGACAAGTGGTTGGACATTTTAACTCCCTTGATTTACATGTAATGCACTTTACATTTTTAATATATTTAAAATTATATTTTCAAAATTTTAGATCATATCAAAATGAGTATTTCATTAATATTGAATTATTTTTTTAAAAAGATATTAGTAAGATATTTGGTTATCACTTCTATTCTCTATTGTCTTTTTTAGTTGCAACCTTGATTCCATCCTTCTTTTGTGAATTATTAATTAGTATTAAAAAAAAAAAAAAGATAACCATTTTACAATAAACTGAGGATTAAAGTATTAGCTTCTTGATTATACATATGCTACAATGGTTCACATTTAACATGACTTCAGTCTTTGATTACATTTAACATGAATTTAGTATTTGATTATATTAGTGATTTGATTGGAGTACAATTAAGTAATATTGATCCCCAAAATATAATTGGGATAACCTAATATTACTTGGGGTTTGATATTATTTAATTGAGTGCTTTGATTAATCAATCACTTTATTAGTTGTGTGAGGGAATAGATTAAAGCTTATTAATCTGCTCAAACATAATTACAACTAAGTAATATCATTAAGTCTTTACATGTTCTAATTGAAAAAATAGATTAAAGATAAATATAATATAATATTAATAAATTTTAATAATTAAAATTTAAATATTCTATTAAATTTAGACACACACACACACACACACACACACACACACACACACACACACACACACACACACACACACACACACACACTCACACACACACACACACACACACTTGAAATACATAAATGTAAAGACCATAAACTATATAAAAGTATTTTATTTATGTGATTCTAATTTAATATTTATTAATGCTCACACAAACCATTAATAGTTATATACTATCCATCCTCAAGCCCTATGATGTAATTGGGTCATTGCATGCCATGTATGAGAAGTGGTGAAATGTGATTGTATTCATCGTCCAACGTCTAATGTGGATCATCGATTAGGCATGCGATGTATGAATCAAATCGATAAGGGAATACCTATTGATGTAAAAATATATTACTTGTTAAAAAAATACTAAGATAAAAATCAACATCAGGAGGAGAAATTTTTGGAAATAAAGACTAGACAATTGAAAATGATAATTATACAAATCTAAATGCAACTCCTTAAATTTAACAACCTAATATTTCTATAAATCACTAAAGCGAAATGTAATTACCTTATTTCTATTGAATTCATGTATTTAGGAATGGTACACTCATATTAATACAATGGAATAATACAATTAATGCTTGGGTCTGTAAATAGAAAACCTATGTCTAATAGGACAAGTTTACATTGGTTAGACAAGTCAATGGATACAATACTATCTTTTAAGTGTGGATTTATCTTATGTAATTTTTTAGCCTATGATAGTCTTGCACATTTACAGGCATATGAGATGTATACCTTAAAGTTTGAATGCCCATGAATGTACACAAATGTCTCTATTTTTCTTATTCTTGCTTCAAACCCTAAATGTGCATTGTAAGACAAATGTGAACTAGAATAAAATGATAAATGGATAGGTTGAGATAAAATTAGCCATCTCAGTGTGATTGAGTGTTGACTGTGTATACAATACTCCAATGAAGGAACAAAATCACATGTAAGTCTCCCACCTAGTTGAGTGTGTGAAATCCTATGTAAAACTAATATGTTGTGCAATCTTGATTATGGCTTTCTAAACGTAGCAACCTATGAATTAACCATGCAAATAGTGATTCAAACATAGCTTAGGGATTTATCTATTTAGGTATTTTAGATTTGGAAGATTTTAATAAGTTTATTTATATGTCCATCCAAGAGAAGAGACCCCTAATTTATTACAATTGATGTGTTTATATAGGGAACTCTTTTGGGTAATTTCTTTTAACTAACTTGAAAAACATGTTGGTTGGCACTTACTGGCATTTCTAATATCAAATACTCATTGTTGAAGAGTGAGGGGTCCTCTTCGAGTGGACAAGTTAAAAATATTACATACATGATTTAATAGTTTGGTGTTCTCAAAATTTCATATTGATTCTAAAAAATATTTTAAATTTAATTTGATGCAAACATATTTTCATTAATCCATCACTCATATGAAGATCATATTTAACTTACAAACTTAAGCATAACTCTATCTTTATTTTAATTATAAATAATTCAATTTAAAACAAAATATTATCACCTAAGGCTGTTAAAACTTAATTGACATCTCATAAGAATATTGCTTCTTACCTCAAATTCCATCCAAAGGGTAATCAAAGAATTAAAACATCATCATAGTTATTAATCCATTAGAATGATAATTTTTTTAGCATAGAATTGAACCTAGTTTTATAAGTACCATTTAATAGATTTGGAGAGCTTGGAAAAAGCACCACTCAAAATACACATTGGAGTCTTACATAAGAGCATAAGTGATTCCTTGAAAACACATATTAACATTGAAACTTAAATACAAACATATAATTTTACTGAATTAACTAAAAAATAAATTTATTGGCTAGACTTGGTGCTACATCAAGCAAATGGAAATGGAATTTGGTATTATGGATAATCACAATGGTATAACTTTATAATTTTTCAAAAAAAACATGCCAAAGAATAAAAAATTAATGTGCAATAATTGAGCATGGGTTCAAATTAATAAATACATGTTTTAAGTTCTTTATTTGTAATAGTGTTAATGACCTCTATGTTTTTTTTATATAAGCCAATAAATTTTTTCTTAGCTCCAATGCTTCATAAGCATGTATAATTACTATGTTAATTCATTAAGAGGCAACATGGTTGCATCAACATACAGGTGTACTCGTTCTTTTCTCTCATTTATTTTCAAAAAAATTAATTATTTTAAATTTTAGATTATAGGCATTGATTTATAATGTAACATGCTCTTGGTTATAGGTCATACACTAACAAAGCACTCAAAATGGATTCAAGAAAATATCATGATGTGTTATACACACCAATGTATGCATTTATTTCCTTTAACATAGTAATTTCATCTTTATGCATTACTAGATTAAAGGAGGGGGGAATGTATATACTAAAATTAAATATTTATAGCATCCCAGTCTTGTATATTTGATAAATATTAATAAGTAATCTCCCCTTCAGTTCTAGACATCCTTTCTGGTGAAAGGCTCACATTTGTCATATCATTGTGCCCAAATGCTTATCTCTTAGTTTGATCCATATCATTTTGTTGACCCAAGTCTCTTGTATTGCACATAAATCTTAAAATTTTGATAAAAATCCTTTAATATTAGTTTTAGATCCATACCTATTTTCTAGCCATAAGGACACTACTGGCTACAGAGGGGCAATACTATTGATGGTAGTGGCCAGATTGTTATTTTGTGTCTAGTTTTTAAAGGCCATCTAAATTAAAAATTATTCGAATCCTATGGGTCCACCTATTTGTCTTATTCAATCTACCATAAGATTATTGCAAAATGTGTGGTATAAATATGAGTCTAAGCCTTCTCATTATTGATCTAAAAATACCAAGTAAATACCGATTAAAGTTAAAACATTTAACTACACAACCAAGCTATTCTACCATATTCATCTCTATTTTCATATCAAGCATAATATCAATCATATTACATGTCTGAAGCATTCAAAGGGCATCTTGTGAGTGATATTTTTCAAATTACAAGCTATATCATTGCATGCATCATCATATAGTATATTGCACCCTTATGGACACACTTTCCCACACACAGGGGAGAATTACATTAGTTTGAGGCCCTCCCTTAAGTATTGGCTATGTAGGGAGTAAACATTGATAGAGGGATATTTGGGGTTAACTCGACATTGTAAGCCCACTCATCCATTTTTAGCAAAAAACATTCCAAAGGTGAAAAAGGGTGAAGAGCAAGGGTTTTAATCAATCAATAAAGAGATATTGCTTATATCCTAGATCTAAATATACCAACAGAAAGGTAATAGGAAATACAAAATGTCAAAGTTTCTTGCACGTAGATCTAGTATTTATTTCATACTAGACACTTGCATCACAATTAAACATTAGTGTCGATGGCAGTATCCAAATTTGATGATCGTGTTTGTGGCCACATAAGTGCAACTTACAAAAACAAATGACTAATTTAGAATATTGATCTTACACAATTTATACTTGTTTCCAATCCAGATCTACCTACACATAGTAAACCAACTATGTACCATTGTTTCGTATTTATTATAATATTTTTAAATAGCTGCACTTTACTATTTTTAGCAATTTCTCAATTTTATAATTCAAAATAATTTTAATTTGAGTTTTCTATTAATTGATCTACTAAAAATTAGTTTATCGCCATTGTGATCGAACTAATTCTATATTCTTAACTCTATCCACAACACATAAAAAATTTAGGGTTAAACAAATACATGATTTTTAAAAAAATCTCATTAAGATGGTTTTTTTTTTTTTTTTTGGATACACATCAATGGATGGCATTATTATAGGCATAAACACTTTCTCACCAAACTAAATGTACCACCTACAATATTCTCTGATCGAAAACATCAACCCAACATTAAACTTTTTCTCGAAAATTAAAAGAAGGGCATCATTTTTAAACCTTATTTTTAGTCATTGGTATGGGATTTCAACCCAGAAAGATAGTCCATGCAACTAACATAAGACCTATAAGTTGCTTTGTGTGTCTAATAGATGACCAACCACTTTTGAATAAATCATTAACTATAATCAAAGGCCATGACACGCACCGATTTCGTTATAGATAAAACGTAAATACTACAAAAAAAAGACCAAAAATTCTCGCTAGAAGACAAAGGCCAACATATTAAAAAAACATTAAAAATAAATCTATTATAATATATAAATTATATATATTTCATTAAAATAAATTATAGAATCATATATAAAGATATAGAACTACACAAACCTAATAGACCATTTATTTTATTTGTGAGCTGCTACCTTAATATGAAAAAATAAAAAATATGAAAATGAAATTTAAATTTTATGTTTTTCTGTTGGGAGAAATGATCGCACAAACCATCATAAGTTATACGCTCGTCAAAGCTTCTAATTTGAATAAACGACACAAAAATAGTCAAACCAAAGAAAACTTCGGCATTTCTACGAAGCAGAGTTACCGTCTTTGCGACACGCCATCTGACTTTGAATGCCATGCCTCTCTGTCTCTGTGTGTTGAGTTTCCCTCTATAAATATGGCAGAGAGTTGAATGCAATCCCACCTCCATCTCCATCTTTATCTGGTACAAACTCATTCAGTGATTTATTATTTAACTGAAACTTTGTGAGATTTCTCTGAATTTAGCTAAACAAAGCTTTAAATATGGCACCATTAGTGCTGCTGCTTGTGCTCAACGTTATATTTATGGTGAATGTCTCCGCTCGACATAACCTTCTTAAGGCACATCATAATGAGCAGTTAGATTCGTGCGGTTCCCATCGGATCTGTAGCGGTACTATTCCACTAGAGCTTCAAAAATGCTGCACACCACCTTCTAATAAGGCACATCACAACAACAACAATCTTGCCCAAAGCATGGAGCAATTAGATTCATCTGGTTCACATCAAGACTGCAGTGGCGATTTTGGGGACCCTAGATGCTCCTCACCACCATTCAATAAGGCACATAACAGCAACAACAATCTCGCCCAAAACATGGAGCAGTTAGATTCATCGGGTTCACATCCAAACTGCCGCGGCACCATTCCAGACCCTAGATGCCCCCCACCACGATCCATTAAGCCTGTTTTATCAGAGCAGAACTGGGCATATGGAAAGGTCCCTCATATAACCATTAATAACAATGTCATTCAAAGCCCTGATTCATACCTTCAGCCTACAGACAACCATTGATTCCTGTTCGATCCTATTATATTATATTATATTTCGATTTTCATTCATTCATTAGTAGATTGTAATAACAGTAATGCATCTTTATCCTTGGATTAAAAGAAATAAAACTGCAGCCATGAGTTTGCATGACAGTTTAATTCAATGAATCGTTCAAATGAGGGTTCTTATATCTCACACTGCTGCAATATCACGTAGCAAGAGTTATTGAAATTAGTTGTTGTGAAATCGTGGGGTATAAAACCACCTCTTTCTACACTCAGAATTTTGAACAACTGAGAAAACATAGAAAATGCAACCTTACTGCCTTTTCGCGTTCCGTTACCATTACGGAATTAGAGAGTTTTCAGACAAATTTTAATATTAAACAATGATGTTTATTATATGGGTTGATATAATAAAATACGGTAGAGTTAGATAAATGTTGTTAGTTTGCAAGTGATATTCTAGTTTTCATTTACTTCTAATCTCTAATTAAATTATAATTTTTCAAGCAATTAAATTATATGTATTAAAATATTTAAACTTTTTCTATAAGTAAGTTTTATTTATTTTTAATTCATGGAATATAATAATATTATTTATTGACCATTGATGGATCTAAAACTTAACATGTTTTCACATGAATCGAGACTATTGTAAACACGGTTAAGTAAAACAAATTATATTTGTGCAGTTGTTCATTGCTTATATTTAAAGTTGTTGGCATATTATCAATGCATAATGTTGCCGATCTTGCTATTGATATTGAATGCATATTACAAAAAATATTAATAATCACAAATTATTAACGCATCACTTGTGTTGCACCACTTGGTTTTTTGCATATCTTCTACTTTGATTTGGTGTGCATTCTTGAAAAAAATACTCTCAAATATGTGATTTCATTTTGGAGATAGGATTTACAGTACATTAAATGCTCTGAGTCGATAGTAGGCCTCAATGCCTCACCTTTCCATTTTGGAGGCCCAAATTTCGATGATTGTGGTCTCATTATTATAGAGATGATAAAAACATAAACATGGTTTACGAACCTTTTGGGAAGGAAAGGAAGATTATTCAAATTCATAAGGTGATGTGGAAGGCATGAATAACATTGTGCCAATTGGATTCAAAATGTTTTTGAAATTACTCTGCACCTATAATTTTCCTCTTTGATAGTCTTGTCCATCTCAGATGGTTGTATGCAATTTCATTTAAGTCTAGGTTAACATGTGCCCAAATTCTCTTTTATGGAATTGTATGTGGACATAATCAACGCATTTGTAACAATTTAGTCCTCTTCATGATCATGACTCTTTGATTCTAGTACTAATTTTATTTTGAAAATGTTATTTTGATTTGTTGTACCTGTATCTCTCCAAATGAACCGTGGCTTGGTCATTGGCATGGATTATGAGTCTACACCCTTCGAAACAAAGGAATTTTCTTACATAAACAAGGTGAAACTAGACTTGTTAGAATGGCCCAAGATATATATCTCCCTCTCAAAGAAAGAGAAAAAAGATGCCATCTTTCTATGAAGGAGAGAAAAATTCCATAGAGGTCTAAAAAGAGTGAAAAAAATGTGGACAAGATGTTACAAGTAAATGGGGAGGCTTCTTCTTTTTTAGTTAATTTCTACATCTGTTTCATGCCACTTTATTTCCTTGTACAACTAAGCTTAGAACAATGAAAAGGTAAGATATTCTATCTGAACATTTCATGTAATCTTCTAGCCATTGCCTTAATATCTTGTTGAACTGAATGAATGGATGTAACTGACCATACTATTATGTTTTCTTAAAAAACTAAGGGGTTAAAAAATTATTATGGACATCAAAAAGATAGGGTTTGAAGGTTTTTTTTTTAAAAAAAAAAATCCTGGATCTCTAAAAATGAACTGTGGGTTGGTTTTTGGCATGGATCATGACTCTACACCATCTACAATAGAGGCCTTTGCTCATACAAAGAAGGTGAACCTAAATAATACAAATGATAACCAAGATAATAAGAGAAAGGAATCGGCATTTCAAATATATAAAATACATGTATGATTGTCCTTTGGTCATCCTCTCTGATCCATGTTCCCTAGAGGCTCCTAGTCATGTTATTTCTATTTCAGTTGAGGGCTCCCTAGTAGATCATAGTCATGACATTTTTGCTCTACTTGAGGGTAGTTTTTCTAACAATAGAATGCACTCAATTGAATTGAGCCTCTGGAATAAATCTATGAAGATCATAATGGTAAGGAGAGAGTTAAAATAAATTTGATGGGCTATTTTCTCTAGGGTTGGTTAGGGGATAAACCGTAAACCCTAAACCTTAATCCTTAAACCCTAAATTGTAAACCCTTCTATAGTCAAGGGATAAAAATATACTAGAAAAGATGGACTCGGGTCTAGGACCCAGGAAAAATCTTGGAGATGTCCCTATTAGGTTCTAAGGGGTGTTTTTATTCGTGCCATATCTATTCTATTTTGGCATTTTGTTATTCAATCTGTTACTCTTTTTTTGTGCTCTACTCATTCTATCTTGTATGTTTCTAACTAGCCATTAAATAAGGATGGGATAAGTCTACTATAAGTAAGTTTTAATTTTTTTTAATTCATGGAATATAATAATATTACTTATTATCCATTGATTGACCCAAAATTTAATATTTTATTACTACCTTCACATGAATCGAGAGTATTGGGGACATGGCCAAATTTAAAAAATGATATTTGTGATTTTGTTCGTGCCCTATTTATTCTATTTTGGCATTTTTTGGTTAGATCTGTTTCTATCTTTTTATGCTCTGCTTGTTATATCTTGTAGGTTTCTTTTCTACTAGGTATATTTTCCCTATGTTTATTCTTAATTTTTCCTTTTGGAGACCTGGGCCTCCTAATATGCCTTGGGATGGATTCCACACAAGTCAAAGGTGGACTTATTTAATTTAGAACTAGCCATTAAATGGGGATGGGACATGTCCACTATGACTGGAAAAGTTTAAAATATCACATACATAATTTAATAGTTAAGTGTGCTCAAAATTTCACATTGCATCTAAAAAATATTTTGAATGTGATTTGATTAAAAAAATTGTATATAAATCCTTGACTCAGATGAATATTAGATTTAGTTTATAAACTTAAGGATAGTTTTATTGTTATTTTAATTAAAAATAATTCATTTCATAATAAATATTATCACCTATGGTTGCTACATCATAATTCACATTTCCAAAAAAATATTTCTTCTTATCTAAAACTCCAGCCATACGCTCACCAAAGAACAAAATGACATTAGAATAATAGTTTTTAAGCATATAAATGAACCATTAGTTATATTTTGAGAGATTGGATATGATTCCACTTAAAATACATTTTGGATTCTTAGATGGAAGTATAAATTTTTCCTTGAAAACACATGCTAGCATTAAAACTTAAAAAAAAATAACTAATTTTATTGCACTAACTAGAAACTAAATTTATGGGCTAGACATGGTTATATATGGAGTACATGAGAATGGAATTTGGTATTGTAGATAATCATAATAGTATAACCTTATAAGTTTATAATATTAAGTTTCTAAAGAAGATAAAATTAATGTGTAACAATAGAATGTGGGTTAAAATTAATACATGTTTTAGGTTTTTATATTGTAATAATGTCCACACATAAAATTATATTTTTTGATAAAAGTTAATATGGTATAATAATGTTGATCAGATTTTTTTTTTGATAGATACTAGGGTTTTTAAGGCTCCCATCCAAATTAAATAAATACAAGAAACAACCAACCATATACAATATAAAATTAAAAAATGAGATTACACAAAAGACCCAAGCTAAACTACCATAGCCAAGAAAGAACCAACAACATCAAATGACCAAGATGCCATAGAGAAACAAATAATAGAGATTTCAACCACCTAAAAACTAAGCAAAACACCAATCGATTAGTGAGTGGGGAAGTAATCTATGAGATTGATCGTCTTGCCTTTTTCCCTTTTTTTCTTCCTCACCTCCTACCAAATTCTTTGTCAGAGTTCACTATAACCATCTGCTTATCATGATTCTGACTTTCTAAGTTTATGTTTTTTGCAACTCTTTGTCTGAATCTAAATTTTTAGATTCATGTCCTATTTTTAATCCCCTTATTATATTAATTAAAGGAAGGTTTTGGGATTTTTCTTTTTCCACCACTATTAACTCAGCCACTTTAGTAGAGACCACATGTTCTTATTTCTTCCTTCATCCCTATTCTACATTTTCCTAAATTATTGTATCTTCAAAAGAATCTTTAGTAATTACTATCAGATCTGGAGTGCTCCATTTACTTAATGTTGTCTTTTCCCCCTTTTTTCCCCTGCTTGAAATCTCTCATAGGGATAAGAAGAAAGAAGATGACCAGGTAATTTGCAGTTACATCATCTAGATGTTGTGTTCTCATAATATAAAATTTGTGTATTAAAAACTTTTCCATATTTAAGGATGATTTTATTTGGAACCCTTTTGCTCAAATTAATTTATACAAAAATTATAGCAAAGGTTTATAGACCTATATTTTTTCTCTCATTATCAACTTTTTCAAAAAGCTCCAAAGCATTACCTATTTCCTTATGGGTAGGCCAAAAGTGCAAGGGAAGGTTCATAAGTTGAACCCACACCGGCATCTTTATTACTGAGAGAGTGTTTGGATCAATCTTCAAAAACCAAGGAGTTACAAACAACCATGCATTACCCCAAAACCAAGGGCATGTTGAGATACATTTTTGATATCCTCTTGTTCACTAAAATGAACAAAAAAAAAAAAAAAAAAAACCCTTGGAACATAAAGAGATCTCACATTTCTTTGAACAATTCTCATATATCCAATGATATTCGATGAAGGCTATAAGCTGTTGAACCTACAAATAACTATGTCCTTAATTGAAGTATTTAAATAAACATTGACTTCCTCATTTGTAATCTGCATGAAAGGGATCTCATTTTCTTGTTTGAAAATATAAGCTTGAGGTGGAGGAGGATACTTTGCATGTATTATTTTGGCCGTAGTATTTCTAATAGCTTCTTTGAAAGTTTTCATTGTAGTAGGAGAAGTTTGATTTGATCCTTCCACACCTCCCTATAGGCTTGAAGTCATAAATATGAGTGAATTTTTTCCCAAATGATAAAAGGACAATGGGAGAAGTTCTTATAATTCTTTGTGTTGATGCACTAGACATTGGGACTCCACATGATTACCTAAAGAAGCCTCCAAGTTTTAATTTAAAACCTTCATAGAATCTGTCCCTTTCACCCAAGTGTAGATTGTGTTTCCTAACAAAGATTTAACTAATATTTGAAACCTATGATTATCCTCATTTGTATACTATTGATACTCAGGTTCTTCCCTAGTATTCCAATTAGTTATTTCATTAAACACTTAATTTTTAACCTATTTGGACATTCTGTCAAACACTTTTACTCCATTCTCTAGCATCACTAGTTATTACATAGATAGGTCTTTATTTTTACACAATCCCTGAGGCTCAATGGAATTTAACCATATTTGGGTCATTTTTATTATTAACACAACCACCTCTTATGCTAATATAGGGTTTTCCTACTTGATCTGAGAAAGAAATCTATTACACATTAAAAAAAGGCCTCTTCATCAATAATAGCTACCACTGCTAATGAAGAAGCTCAATTTCTCTCAAGGAAAAAATGAAAAATATGGCATATTAGTTTGGAATACTCCCATCCCTACTTTGAACTACTCATGTATACCTCCTACAGCTCCTAAGTCAGTTTGTAAATTACCTTTCTCTGGCCTCACAATTCATTTTCCCTTGGTCTCTTTGCTAATCTCCTATGATATCAAACCTTGGGTATGTTGATTTCCTCCTATACAAATGTTGTTTCCATCCAAGCACATTCTTTATTCCTTTGGTTAGAGTAAACCTTGGTAGAGCCCATTAGATTTTTCTCGATATCACTCTGAATGTCGATAAGGTTTTAAATTGTATAGTTTATGTTCATAAAATTATATTTTTAATGAAAGTTTAAATGGTATAATAATGTTAGACATTTTTTTAAAATGGAATAAATTTTAAGTGATAGTCAAATGGATGTCAAACTTAAGGTTGGAATTAGAGTGTTCAAACTCACTATAGTACAACACATGAGCAACCCAAGGGAATGTGGATATAATCAATGGCATATAACTTTATCTCATAGTAGACACCACAATTTCTCCCCTCAATAGTTCATTTTATCACATTACCATAGATTCTAACTTATTTTCATTTACAAGGGTGGTATTCACCTCCTCAATGGAATTTTTCCTAGATTGTACTTGTTATTTCTCCCTCCAATTAGGAGGATGAGGATGATAAAAATATGTGAGATACAAATTCTTGGGAGCCAATACCATATACAATAGAAGATACTACTAACAACCACATCTTATTTCCCTGCTTGTGGTTTCCCCATTTGCTTAGATGTTCTTCTAATTTTTAGTTTCCTTTTTATGGTGTGCTATCTATGTTTTCTTTGCTTTTGGATTGAATTTGTTTTTATTAAAATTCTTTTAATTTTATTGGAATTGGTTGATGTGACCTTAGAGTTTGATCATTCCTTTTTATATATATTTATAACATAGTGATAAACTAATACATAGAAAAGTTTTCTTCAATAAAAATATATAAAAAACATTTAGTGGTCTACACTAGGGTTTTGATTCCTAACATAAACTAATTAACCATTTAATAGTCAAATAATGTAGTATTAAAACATTGATGTTGATATTGAAAATATTATAACAAATTTGACTTCAAATTGTGTGATGAATGTGCTCAACAATAAAGTTCTAATATGATGTGTATATGCTCCATCTTTGCCAAATGAGTTATTTGACTTATCTATATATGATATCAATGTTTTTAGTCATGTTGAACTTGCAAAATATTTAAATAAGAAAAAGATAAAGGGTTGAATCAACACAATTAACTTCAAAAGGTAAAAAAAAGAGGTTATGACTATATGTACAACATTGAAAAGGAGTATTAGGGGGATAATAAAATGAGATAGAAAGAAATAATATGTGATAAGGAAACAAGGTTTCTAACCAATAAAAAGTAAAAAATAGGTCAATAATACCTAATTAAAAAAAATAACTCGTATATACTATTCAAAAACATTATTATAAATTTAATATACAAAATAGTAAAATTATAGAAGATTTCTTAACAATGTAGCTAGTTTGTATTCATAGCTTAGACTCAACACTGGAGGATAAAATGTTAGCTCCAAATAATGCACCCAAAAAATTAGAAACATAAAACAAAGGTGGACAAGAAATGAAGATCAACATCACATTACATCAACAAATGATGCTAAAAATCACATTACAACCCATAAGATAATTAATCATATGCTATAACACCCCAAGGAGGAGGTGGACGATTGTCCTTGGGTGGAAAAGTAGTTCAATCAGAAGGATCTACAAAAGGAGGATGCAAATGAGTTGTTATTATTATTTTGAAATTATTATTTTGATTTGTTGTTCTTGTATCTCTACAAATGAACCGTGGGTTTGTCATTGACATGGATCATGAGTCTACATCCTCTGAAATAAAGACATTTTATCATAGAAAGAAGGTGAACCTAGAAATGTTAGAATGACCCAAGATATATATCTCACACTCATAGAAAGAGAAAAAGAATGTCATTTTTATATGAAGGGGACAAAAATTCCATAGAGATCTAAAAGAGTGAAAAAAATGTGGACAAGATGTTACAAGTAAATGTAGAGTATTCTTATTTTTTAGTTAATTTCTACATCTATTTCATGCCACTTTATTCTCTTGTAAAACTAAGCTCATAAGAATGAAAAGTTAAAATATATTGTCCTAACATTTTCTTTAATCTTTTAGCTATTACCTTAATATCTTGTTGAACTGAATAACATCAAAAAGATATGGTTTGAATGTTATTTATTTTTTATTCTTGGATCTCTAAAAATGAACTATGGGTTCGGTGTTGGCATGGTTCATGATTATACACCATCTAAAAGAGAGAACTTTTCTCATACAAACAAGGTGAACTTAAATAAGACAAATGAGAACCAAGATAATAGGAGAAATAAATAGGTTAAACTAACCATAACCACCCTACATATCCCATACTCTAATGAAGGAATCAAATCACATGTAGTTCCTCTAGTTAGTTGAGTGTGTGTAATATTATGTAACACCATATTGTAGTGCAATCTTGAATATGGATTTAAACAAAAGGAGAGTTATCACTTGACATTGAAAATAGTGATTCAAAATAAGTGCCGGGATTTATAATTTTAAGTATTTTATATTTTGAAGCATTTAATAAATTTATTTCAATGTGCAACCATGATAATAAATCCATAAATACATACAATAAATGTGTTTATATATGGAACTCTTTCAGTAAATTTCGTTTAACTAACATGAAAAACATGAGGGTTGACCCTGATGGCCAATTCAATGTAAAATCCATGTGTGTTGATTCTCTATTCATATTATTTGATCTAAGTTCCATAGAGGCTCCTAGTCAATGTATTTCTATTTTGGTTGAGGGCTCCCCAGTGGATCCTAGTGCTGACATTTCTACCCCATTTGAGGGTAGTTTTTCTAAGGATAGAATGCACTCAATTGAATTGAGCCTTAAGAATACATATATGGAGATCATAAAGATAAGGAAAGAGTTAAAATAAATTGGATGGGCCATTTTATTGAGATTTGGTTTAGAGGCTAAACCCTAAACCCTAGATCCTAGAACTTAAACCCTAAACCCTTATGTAGTGAAGGGATCAAAATATATTGGAAAATATGGACTCAAGTTTAGGAGCTAGGAAAAATATGGGAAAGCTCCCCGTTAGGTTCTAGGGGTGATTTTGTTTGTTCCTTGAATACTCTATTTTGGCATTTTTTGGTTCGATATATTGCTCTCCTTTTGTGCTTTGCTCATTTTATCTTGTATATTTCTTTTTTATTGGGTAAATGTGCCCTATGTTTCTTCTTATTGTATCTTTTTAGAGACCTGAGCCTCATGATGTGCCCTAAGATGGATTCCACACCAGTCAAAGGTGGGCTTATTTAATTCATGTCAACTCATGGGAAATAAGTTTTCTTCAACTAGAGGAGAATAATGTGGAGAAAAAAGACCCTATTTATTTTGACACTATTCACTACTGAGGTGTTACCAACCACTATTCATGATGACTCATCAACACTATTCATTAATTAGGTGTTATGGGGTGATATAATTTTCCAAGGCACATGGGATGATTTTGGTTTGCACATCGGTAGATGTGTGGGATGAATTTTTAGTTGGGATTCATAATTATGAATTGATCTTTTGTTGAAAAGGAGATTCTTTACTTTTTCGACTCTTTTTTGTATCTCTCCAAATTGCATCATTGATCGTAATAATTAAAAAATTGAATTGATATGCAAATGGAAATTTGAACTAATTTATAGCCCCAAATCACATGCTCTATTTGCATTTAGGCTCAAATGGTTCATATTGACCCCAATTACCTACATATGTGTATTTGTGATAAAACTAAAGGATTGATGAAGCCATATGTTTCATCCTATAGAATTTATTGAGCCATAATTTAGGTTCATGGAGCTCAATATGGCCTAAATTACATTAATAATTACACCTATTGACAAATTGGATCAACTCTTGACATAATCAGAGCTAATTTAGCCCAAACTCACATCTTCCTTTTTTAGTTAGGTTGAATGGGCTCAAATTAGCACTAATTTCCTTTATGATATAATAGGTGGACTATATTTGGTTTAGGGTGTTATGACAATGTGATTGATTGACCCCTAAACTACATCTTATATAATCAAAATAACGTTCATGGGGTTGAATTTCATCCAATATGCATCAATGATTGTAATAATTGACTAATTAGCTTGATATGCATGAGGAAATATGATCTAATTTATGTCCCTAAATCACATCATGTACTTACATTTAGGTTCAATGAAATATCTACTTGCATGTCCTTGATATGCACAAGGAAATATGAACTAATTTATAGCCACAAATCCCATCTTATACATGTATTTAGGTTCAAAGGGTTCAAATTGACCCCAATTACCTCTGTATTTGCATTTGTGATATAACTAAAGGGTCAATTAAGCCATATGTTTCATCCTATAGAATAGATTGAGACATAATTTTAGTTAATGAGGTTGAATTTGGTCCAAATCACATATGTAGTTGCACCAATTGACTCATTAGATCAATTTATGATTAATTTAGCCCCAAATCATGTCCTTTTATAGTTAGGTTGAACTTGGGTTCAAATTAGTTCTTATCTCCTCCATGATTTAATGGATGGACTATTTATTTTATTTTGTTATGATATTTGGGTCGATTGAGCCCCAAATTACATCTTATATAATCAAAATTAGGTTCATGAGGTTCAATTTCATCCAACCTACATCTATTAATTGTAGTTCCCTAAACCCTACACCCTAAACCATAACCCATAATTTTGGTCCACAAGGCTCAATTTGGCCCAAACCATGTTTATAATTATATAAATTGACTAATTGGATCAATTCATGATAGAATCAAAGATAATATATTTAAAATTATATTTACAAAATTTTAGATCATATAAAAATGAGTATTTCATTAATATTGAATTAATTTTTTGAAAGATATTACTAAGAAATTTGGTTATCAAGCCTATTCTCCATTGTCTTTTTTAGTTGCAACCTTGATTCCATCCTTAACTTCTTTTGTGAATTATTAATTAGTATTTAAAAATATATATATATATATATATATATATAACCATTTTACAATAAACTGAGGATTAAAGTATTAGCTTCTTGATTATACATATGCTACAATGGTTCACATTTAACATGACTTCAGTCTTTGATTACATTTAACATGAATTTAGTATTTGATTATATTAGTGATTTGATTGGAGTACAGTTAAGTAATATTGATCCCCAAAATATAATTGGGATAACCTAATATTACTTGGGTTTTGATATTATTTAATTGAGTGCTTTGATTAATCAATCACTTTATTAGTTGTGTGAGGGAATAGATTAAAGCTTATTAATCTGCTCAAACATAATTACAACTAAGTAATATCATTAAGTCTTTATATGTTCTAATTGAAAAAATAGATTAAAGATAAATATAATATAATATTAATAAATTTTAATAATTAAAATTTAAATATTCTATTAAAATTAGACACACACACACACACACACACACACACACACACACACACACACACACACACACACACACACACACACACACTTGAAATACATAAATGTAAAGACCATAAACTGTATAAAAGTATTTTATTTATGTGATTCTAATTTAATATTTATTAATGCTCACACAAACCATTAATAGTTATATACTATCCATCCTCAAGCCTTATGATGCAATTGTGTCATCACATGCCATGTATGAGAAGTGGTGAAATGTGATTGTATTCATCGTGCAACGTCTAATGTGGATCATCGATTAGGCATGCGATGTATGAATCAAATCGATAAGGGAATACCTATTGATGTAAAAATATATTACTTGTTAAAAAAATACTAAGATAAAAATCAACATTAGGAGGAGAAATTTTTGGAAATAAAGACTAGACAATTGAAAATGATAATTATACAAATCTAAATGCAACTCCTTAAATTTAACAACCTAATATTTCTATAAATCACTAAAGAGGAATGTAATTACCTTATTTCTATTGAATTCATGTATTTAGGAGTGGTACACTCATATTAATACAATGGAATAATACAATTAATGCTTGGGTCTGTAAATAGAAAACCTATGTCTAATAGGACAAGTTTACATTGGTTAGACAAGTCAATGGATACAATACTATCTTTTAAGTGTGGATTTATCTTATGTAATTTTTTAGCCTATGATAGTCTTGCACATTTACATGCATATGAGATGTATACCTTAAAGTTTGAATGCCCATGAATGTACACAAATGTCTCTATTTTTCTTATTCTTGCTTCAAACCCTAAATGTGCATTGTAAGACAAATGTGAACTAGAATAAAATTATAAATGGATAGGTTGAGATAAAATTAGCCATCTCAGTGTGATTGAGTGCTGACTGTGTATACAATACTCCAATGAAGGAACAAAATCACATGTAAGTCTCCCACCTAGTTGAGTGTGTGAAATCCTATGTAAAACTAATATGTTGTGCAATCTTGATTATGGCTTTCTAAACTTAGCAACCTATGAATTGACCATGCAAATAGTGATTCAAACATAGCTTAGGGATTTATCTATTTAGTTATTTTAGATTTGGAAGATTTTAATTAATTTATTTAAATGTCCATCCAAGAGAAGAGACCCCTAATTTATTACAATTGATGTGTTTATATAGGGAACTCTTTTGGGTAATTTCTTTTAACTAACTTGAAAAACATGTTGGTTGGCACTTAATGGCATTTCTAATATCAAATACTCATTGTTGAAGAGTGAGGGGTCCTCTTCGAGTGGACAAGTTAAAAATATTACATACATGATTTAATAGTTTGGTGTTCTCAAAATTTCATATTGATTCTACAAAATATTTTAAATTTAATTTGATGCAAACATATTTTAATTAATCCATCACTCATAAGAATATTGCTTCTTACCTCGAATTCCATCCAAAGGGTAATCAAAGAATTAAAACATCATCATAGTTATTAATCCATTAGAATGATAAATTTTTTAGCATAGAATTGAACCTAGTTTTATAAGTACCATTTAATAGATTTGGAGAGCTTGGAAAAAGCACCACTCAAAATACACATTGGATTCTTACATAAGAGCATAAGTGATTCCTTGAAAACACATATTAACATTGAAACTTAAATACAAACATATAATTTTACTGAATTAACTAAAAAATAAATTTATTGGCTAGACTTGGTGCTACATCAAGCAAATGGAAATGGAATTTGGTATTATGGATAATCACAATGGTATAACTTTATAATTTTTCAAAAATAACATGCCAAAGAATAAAAAATTAATGTGCAATGATTGAGCATGGGTTCAAATTAATAAATACATGTTTTAAGTTCTTTATTTGTAATAGTGTTAATGACATCTATGTTTTTTTTTATATAAGCCAATAAATTTTTTCTTAGCTCCAATGCTTCATAAGCAAGTATAATTACTATGTTAAATCATTAAGAGGCAACATGGTTGCATCAACATACAGGTGTACTCGTTCTTTTCTCTCATTTATTTTCAAAAATTTTAATTATTTTAAATTTTAGATTATAGGCATTGATTTATAATGTAACATGCTCTTGGTTATAGGTCATACACTAACAAAGCACTCAAAATGGATTCAAGAAAATATCATGATGTGTTATACACACCAATGTATGCATTTATTTCCTTTAACATAGTAATTTCATCTTTATGCATTACTAGATTAAAGGAGGGGGGAATGTATATACTAAAATTAAATATTTATAGCATCCCAGTCTTGTATATTTGATAAATATTAATAAGTAATCTCCCCTTCAGTTCTAGACATCCTTGCTGGTGAAAGGCTCGCATTTGTCATATCATTGTGCCCAAATGCTTATCTCTTAGTTTGATCCATATCATTTTGTTGACCCAAGTCTCTTGTATTGCACATAAATCTTAAAATTTTGATAAAAATCCTTTAATATTAGTTTTAGATCCATACCTATTTTCTAGCCATAAGGACACTACTGGCTACAGAGGGGCAATACTATTGATGGTAGTGGCCAGATTGCTATTTTGTGTCTAGTTTTAAAAGGCCATCTAAATTAAAAATTATTCGAATCCTATGGGTCCACCTATTTGTCTTATTCAATCTACCATAAGATTATTGCAAAATGTGTGGTATAAATATGAGTCTAAGCCTTCTCATTATTGATCTAAAAAATACCAAGTAAATACCCATTAAAGTTAAATCATTTAACTACACAACCAAGCTATTCTACCATATTCATCTCTATTTTCATATCAAGCATAATATCAATCATATTACATGTCTGAAGCATTCAGAGGGCATCTTGTGAGTGATATTTTTCAAATTACAAGCTATATCATTACATGCATCATCATATAGTATATTGCACCCTTATGGACACACTTTCCCACACATAGGGGAGAATTACATTAGTTTGAGGCCCTCCTTTAAGTATTGGCTATGTAGGGAGTAAACATTGATAGAGGGATATTTGGGGTTAACTCGACATTTTAAGCCCACTCATCAATTTTTAGCAAAAAACATTCCAAAGGTGAAAAAGGGTGAAGAGCAAGGGTTTTAATCAATCAATAAAGAGATATTGCTTATATCCTAGATCTAAATATACCAAAAGAAAGGTAATAGGAAATACAAAATGTCAAAGTTTCTTGCATGCAGATCTAGTATTTATTTCATACTAGAAACTTGCATCACAATTAAACATTAGTGTCAATGGCAGTATCCAAATTTGATGATCGTGTTTGTTGCCACATAAGTGCAACTTACAAAAACAAATGACTAATTTAGAATATTGATCTTACACAATTTATACTTGTTTCCAATCCAGATCTACCTACACATAGTAAACCAACTATGTACCATTGTTTCGTATTTATTATAATATTTTTAAATAGCTGCACTTTACTATTTTTAGCAATTTCTCAATTTTATAATTCAAAATAATTTTAATTTGAGTTTTCTATTAATTGATCTACTAAAAATTAGTTTATCGCCATTGTGATTGAACTAATTCTATATTCTTAACTCTATCCACAACACATAAAAAATTTAGGGTTAAACAAATACATGATTTTTAAAAAAATCTCATTAAGATGGTTTTTTTTTTTTTTTGGATACACATCAATGGATGGCATTATTATAGGCATAAACACTTTCTCACCAAACTAAATGTACCACCTACAATATTCTCCGATCGAAAACATCAACCCAACATTAAACTTTTTCTCGAAAATTAAAAGAAGGGCATCATTTTTAAACCTTATTTTTAGTCATTGGTATGGGATTTCAACCCAGAAAGATAGTCCATGCAACTAACATAAGACCTATAGGTTGCTTTGTGTGTGTAATAGATGACCAACCACTTTTGAATAAATCATTAACTATAATCAAAGGCCATGACACGCACCGATTTCGTTATAGATAAAACGTAAATACTACAAAAAAGACCAAAAATTCTCGCTAAAAGACAAAGGCCAGCATATTAAAAAAACATTAAAAATAAATCTATTATAATATATAAATTATATATATTTCATTAAAATAAATTATAGAATCATATATAAAGATATAGAACTACACAAACCTAATAGACCATTTATTTTATTTGTGAGATGCTACCTTAATATGAAAAAATAAAAAATAAAAAATATGAAAATGAAATTTAAATTTTATGTTTTTCTGTTGGGAGAAATGATCGCACAAACCATCATAAGTTATACGCTCGTCAAAGCTTCTAATTTGAATAAACGACACAAAAATAGTCAAACCAAAGAAAACTTCGGCATTTCTACGAAGCAGAGTTACCGTCTTTGCGACACGCCATCTGACTTTGAATGCCATGCCTCTCTGTCTCTGTGTGTTGAGTTTCCCTCTATAAATATGGCAGAGAGTTGAATGCAATCCCACCTCCATCTCCATCTTTATCTGGTACAAACTCATTCAGTGATTTATTATTTAACTGAAACTTTGTGAGATTTCTCTGAATTTAGCTAAACAAAGCTTTAAATATGGCACCATTAGTGCTGCTGCTTGTGCTCAACGTTATATTTATGGTGAATGTCTCCGCTCGACATAACCTTCTTAAGGCACATCATAATGAGCAGTTAGATTCGTGCGGTTCCCATCGGATCTGTAGCGGTACTATTCCACTAGAGCTTCAAAAATGCTGCACACCACCTTCTAATAAGGCACATCACAACAACAACAATCTTGCCCAAAGCATGGAGCAATTAGATTCATCTGGTTCACATCAAGACTGCAGTGGCGATTTTGGGGACCCTAGATGCTCCTCACCACCATTCAATAAGGCACATAACAGCAACAACAATCTCGCCCAAAACATGGAGCAGTTAGATTCATCGGGTTCACATCCAAACTGCCGCGGCACCATTCCAGACCCTAGATGCCCCCCACCACGATCCATTAAGCCTGTTTTATCAGAGCAGAACTGGGCATATGGAAAGGTCCCTCATATAACCATTAATAACAATGTCATTCAAAGCCCTGATTCATACCTTCAGCCTACAGACAACCATTGATTCCTGTTCGATCCTATTATATTATATTTCGATTTTCATTCATTCATTAGTAGATTGTAATAACAGTAATGCATCTTTATCCTTGGATTAAAAGAAATAAAACTGCAGCCATGAGTTTGCATGACAGTTTAATTCAATGAATCGTTCAAATGAGGGTTCTTATATCTCACACTGCTGCAATATCACGTAGCAAGAGTTATTGAAATTAGTTGTTGTGAAATCGTGGGGTATAAAACCACCTCTTTCTACACTCAGAATTTTGAACATAGTGGATTAAATAACTGAGAAAACATAGAAAATGCAACCTTACTGCCTTTTCGCGTTCCGTTACCATTACGGAATTAGAGAGTTTTCAGACAAATTTTAATATTAAACAATGATGTTTATTATATGGGTTGATATAATAAAATACGGTAGAGTTAGATAAATGTTGTTAGTTTGCAAGTGATATTCTAGTTTTCATTTACTTCTAATCTCTAATTAAATTATAATTTTTCAAGCAATTAAATTATATGTATTAAAATATTTAAACTTTTTCTATAAATAAGTTTTATTTATTTTTAATTCATGGAATATAATAATATTATTTATTGACCATTGATGGATCTAAAACTTAACATGTCTTCACATGAATCGAGACTATTGTAAACAGGGTTAAGTAAAACAAATTATATTTGTGCAGTTGTACATTGCTTATATTTAAAGTTGTTGGCATATTATCAATGCATAATGTTGCCGATCTTGCTATTGATATTGAATGCATATTACAAAAAATATTAATAATCACAAATTATTAATGCATCACTTGTGTTGCACCACTTGGTTTTTTGCATATCTTCTACTTTGATTTGGTGTGCATTCTTGAAAAAAATACTCTCAAATATGTGATTTCATTTTGGAGATAGGATTTACAGTACATTAAATGCTCTGAGTCGATAGTAGGCCTCAATGCCTCACCTTTCCATTTTGGAGGCCCAAATTTTGATGATTGTGGTCTCATTATTATAGAGATGATAAAAACATAAACATGGTTTACGAACCTTTTGGGAAGGAAAGGAAGATTATTCAAATTCATAAGGTGATGTGGAAGGCATGAATAACATTGTGCCAATTGGATTCAAAATGTTTTTGAAATTACTCTGCACCTATAATTTTCCTCTTTGATAGTCTTGTCCATCTCAGATGGTTGTATGCAATTTCATTTAAGTCTAGGTTAACATGTGCCCAAATTCTCTTTTATGGAATTGTATGTGGACATAATCAACGCATTTGTAACAATTTAGTCCTCTTCATGATCATGACTCTTTGATTCTAGTACTAATTTTATTTTGAAAATGTTATTTTGATTTGTTGTACCTGTATCTCTCCAAATGAACCGTGGCTTGGTCATTGGCATGGATTATGAGTCTACACCCTTCGAAACAAAGGAATTTTATTACATAAACAAGGTGAAACTAGACTTGTTAGAATGGCCCAAGATATATATCTCACTCTCAAAGAAAGAGAAAAAGGATGCCATCTTTCTATGAAGGAGAGAAAAATTCCATAGAGGTCTAAAAAGAGTGAAAAAAATGTGGACAAGATGTTACAAGTAAATGGGGAGGCTTCTTCTTTTTTAGTTAATTTCTACATCTGTTTCATGCCACTTTATTTTCTTGTACAACTAAGCTTATAACTATGAAAAGGTAAGATATTCTATCTGAACATTTCATGTAATCTTCTAGCCATTGCCTTAATATCTTGTTGAACTGAATGAATGGATGTAACTGACCATACTATTATGTTTTCTTAAAAAACTAAGGGGTTAAAAAATTATTATGGACATCAAAAAGATAGGGTTTGAAGGTTTTTTTTTAAAAAAAATTTCTTGGATCTCTAAAAATGAACTGTGGGTTGGTTTTTGGCATGGATCATGACTCTACACCATCTACAATAGAGGCCTTTGCTCATACAAAGAAGGTGAACCTAAATAATACAAATGATAACCAAGATAATAAGAGAAAGGAATCGGCATTTCAAATATATAAAAAACATGTATGATTGTCCTTTGGTCATCCTCTCTGATCCATGTTCCCTGGAGGCTCCTAGTGATGTTATTTCTATTTCAGTTGAGGGCTCCCTAATAGATCATAGTCATGACATTTTGCTCTACTTGAGGGTAGTTTGTATAACAATAGAATGCACTCAATTGAATTGAGCCTCTGGAATAAATCTATGAAGATCATAATGGTAAGGAGAAAGTTAAAATAAATTTGATGGGCTATTTTCTCTAGAGTTGGTTAGGGGATAAATCGTAAACCCTAAACCTTAATCCTTAAACCCTAAACCCTAAACCCTTCTATCGTTAAGGGATACAAATATACTAGAAAATATGGACTCAAGTCTAGGACCCACAAAAAATCTGGGAGAGGTCCCCATTAGGTTCAAGGTGGTGTTTTTGTTCGTGCCTTGTCTATTCTGTTTTGGCATTTTTTTGTTTGATCTTTTGCTCTTTTTTTGTGCTTTACTCATTCTATCTTGTATGCTTTGTTTTACTGGGTAAATGTGCCCTATGATTCTTTTAATGTATCCTTTTATAGACCCAAGCCTCCTGATATGCCTTGGGATGGATTCCACACCATTCAAAGGTGGGCTTATTTAATGCAGAACTAGCCATTATATAGGGATGGGATAAGTCCACTATGAGTAAGTTTTAATTTTTTTAATTCATGGAATATAATAATATTATTTATTGTCCATTGATTGACCCAAAATTTAATATTTTATTACTACCTTCACATGAATTGAGACTATTGGGGGCACGGTCAAATTAAAAAAAAAGATATTTGTGTAGTTGTACACTACTTTTATTTAGAGTTGTTAGCATATTATCAATGCATAATGTTTTCACTCTTATTGTCAATATTGAATGCAGATTGTAATTTTGTTTAATAATCATAAATTATTAATGTATCACTTGTGTTGCACCACCCGATCTTTTGCATATCTTCTAGTTTAATTTGGTGTGCATTCTTGAAAAAAATACTCTTAAATATGTCTTTTGATCTTGGAGATAGGTTTTATAGTACATTAAATGTTCTGAGTTGATCTAAGCCTCAATGACTCACCTTTCCATTCTAAAGGCCTAAATTTTAATGATAGTGGTCTCATTATTATAGAGCTGATAATAACATAAACTTGGTTTACAAACCTTTTAGGAAGGAAAGGAAGATTATTAAAATTCATAAGGCAATGTGGGAGGCATGAATAACATTGTTTCAATTAGATCCAAAACATTTTTGAAATTAATCTGCACCTGCAATTTTCCTCTTTGATAGTCTTATCCATCTGGCATCGGTGTATGCAATTTTATTTAAGTCTAGGTTAACATGTGCCCAAATTCTCTTTTATGGAATTATATGTAGACATAATCAATGCATTTGTATCAATTTAGTCCTCTGCATGATCATGGCTCTTTTATTGTAGTACTAATTTTACTTTGAAATTTTAATTTTGATTTGTCATTCTTATATCTCTACAAATGAATCATGGGTTGGTCATTGGCATGACTCGTGAGTCTACACCCTTCAAAACAAAGGCATTTTCTCACACAAATAAGGTGAACCTGGACATGTTAGAATGGCCCAGGATATATATCTCACTCTCATTGAAAGAGAAAAAGGATGTCATTTTTCTATGAAGGGGAGAAAAATTCCATAGAGGTCTAAAAAGAGTATAAAAATGTGGACAAGATATTACAAGTAAATGGGGAGGCTTCTTATTTTTTAGTTAATTTATAAATCTATTTCATGCCACTTTATTGTCTTGTAAAAGTAAGCTTAGAACAATGAAAAGGTTAGATATATTATCCCAACATTTTTTGTAATCTTTTCGCCACTACCTTAATATCTTGTCGAACTAAATAAACGGATGGAACTGACCATACTAGTATGTTTTATTCAAAAACCAAGGGGTTATAAAATTATTATGAACATCAAAAAGATAGGGTTTGAAGGTTATTTTTTTAAATTTTGTTTTGGATGTCTAAAAATGAACTGTGGGTTGGCTATTAGCATGCCTCATGATTCTACATTATCTAAAAGAGAGACCTTTGCTCATACAAAGAAGGTGAACCTAAATAAGATAAATGAGAACCAAGATAATAAGAGAAAGGAATGGTCATTTCAAATATAAGAAACATGTGTGATGATCCTCTAGTCATCCTCTCTGATCCAAGTTCCCTTGAGGCTCCTAGTCAGGTTATTTCTTTTTTGGTTGAGGGATCTTTGGTGGATCCTAGTCTTGATGTTTATGCTTTGTTTGAGGGTAGTTTGTCTAAGGACAAAATTCACTTGATTTAATTGAGCCTCATGAATAGATGTATGAAGATCATAATGATAAGGAAAGAGTTAAAACAAATATGATGGGCCATTTTCTCAAGATTTGGTTTAGGGTCTAAACCCTAAACCCTAGACCTTAAACCTTAAAATTTAAACCCTTATGTATTCAAGGGATAAAAATATACTATAAAATATGGACTAGTGTCTAGGACCCAAGATAAATCTAGGAAAGGCCCTTGTTAGGTTCCATGGGGTGATTTTGTTCATTCTCTGTTTAATCTAGTTTGGCATTTTTTGGTTAGATCTGTTGCTGTCTTTTTATGCTTTGCTTGTTATATCTTGTAGGTTTATTTTTTACTAGGTAAATTTTACCTATGTTTCTTCTTATTGTTTCCTTTTAGAGACATGAGCCTCCTAATATGCCCTAGGATGGATTCCACACAAGTCAAAGGTGGGCTTATTTAATTTAGAACTAGCCATTAAATGGGGATGGGACAAGTTCACTACGAGTGGAAAAGTTTAAAATATCACATACATACTTTAATATTTAAGTGTGCTCAAAATTTGACATTGCATCTAAAAAATATTTTGAATGTGATTTGATTAAAAAAATTGTATAGAAATCCTTGAATCAGATGAATATTAGATTTAGTTTATAAAATTAAGGATAGTTTTATTTTTATTTTAATTAAAAATAATTCATTTTGTAAAAAATATTATCACCTATGGTTGCTACATCATAATTCACATTTCCTAAAAAATATTTCTTCTTATCTAAAACTCCAACCATAGGCTCACTAAAGAACAAAATGACATCAAAATAATAATTTTTTAAGCATATAAATAAACCATTAGTTATATTTTGAGAGCTTGGATATAATTCCACTTAAGATACATTTTGGACTCTTATATGGAAGTAGAAATTATTCCTTGCAGACACACACTAGCATTAAAACTTTAAAAAACATAGCTAATTTTATTACACTAACTAGAAACTAAATTTATGGGCTAGACTTGGTTATATATGCAGTACATGAGAATGGAATTTGGTATTGTAGATAATCATAATAGTATAAACTTATAAGTTTACAATATTAGCATGCCAAAGGAGATAAAAATTAATGTGCAACAATAGAATGCGGGTTGAAATTAATACATGTTTTAGGTTTTTATATTGTAATAATGTCCACACATAAAATTATATTTTTTGATAAAATTTAATATGGTATTATAATGTCGATCAGGTTTTTTTATAGATACTAGGGATTTTAAGGCCCCCATCCAGATTTAACAAATACAAGAAACAATCATATACAACATAAAATATAAATATGAGATTACATAAAAGAGCCAAGCTAAACTGCCATATGCAAGAAAGAAACAACAACATCAAATGACCGAGATGCCATAGAGAAATAAATAATAGAGATTTCAACCACCTAAAAACTAAGAAAAACACCAATCCATTAGTGATTGGGAAAGTAATCTAGGAGACTGACCATGTTTCCTTTTTTCCCTTTTTTCTTCCTCACCTCCTACTAAATTCCTTGTTCAGAGTTCACTATAACCATCTGCTTATCATGAATCTAACTTTTTGAGTTTATGTTTTTAAGTAACTCCTTGTCTGAATCTTAATTTTTAGATTCATGTATTTTCACTCCCCTTATTGTCTTAATTAAAGGAATTTTTTGGAATTTTTCTGTTTCCACCACTATTAACTCAACCTCTTTAGTAGAGACTACTTGTTCTTATTTCTTTCTTCATCCCAATTCTACATTTTCCTAAATTCTTTTATATTCAAAATAATCTTCAATAACTACTATCAAATCTAGAGCGCTCTATTTTCTCGATGTTATGTTTTCCCCCTTTTTCCCCTACTTTTAAATTTCTCCTAGGGACAAGAAGAAACAAGATGACCAGGTACTTTGTAGTTATGGAATCTAAATGTTGTGTTCTCATAATCTAAATTTTGAGTATTAAAAACTTTTCCATATTTTAGGATGATTTTAATCTAAACCCCTTTACTCAAATCAATTTATAAAAAAATTCTAGAAAAGGTGTATAGACCTATATTTGTTCTCTCATTATCAACTTTTAAGAAAAAAACTCAAAGCACTACCTTTTTCCTTATGGGCAGTCCAAAAGTGCAAGGGAAGGTTCATACACTGAACCCACACTGGCATCTTTGTTACTGAGAGAGTGTTTGGATCAAACTTCAGAAACCAAGGAGTTATAAACAACCATGCATTACCCCAAAACCAAGGGCATTTTAAGATACATTATTGATAATCCTCTTATTAACTAAAATGGATAACAAATAAACCCTTGGAACATAAGGAGATCTCACATTTATTTGAACAATTCTCATATATCTAATGATATAAATCAGTGGATGAAGGCCACACGCCATTGAACCTACAAATAACTATGTCCTTAATTAAATTGTTTAAATAAACATCCAATTCCTCATTTGCAATCTCCATGAAAGGGATCTCATTCTCTTTTTTGAAAATATAAGCTTGAGGTGGAGGAGGACACCTTGTAGGTATTATTTTTGAGGTATTATTTCTAACAACTTCTTTGAAAGTTGTCGGTTTAGAAGGAGAAGATTTGTTTGATCCTTCCACACCTCCATGTAGTCTTGAAGTCATAAATATGAGTGATTTTTTTCCTAGATGATAAAATGAAAATGAGAGAATTCCCTGTAATTATTTGTGCTGATGCACTAAACATTAGGAATCCACATGAATACCTAAAGAAGCATCTAGGTTTTCTTTCAAAACCTTCATAGAATCTATCCCTTTCACCCAAATCTATATTGTGTTTCCTAATAAAGATTTAACTAAGATTTAAAACCTTAGATTATCCTCCTTTATATACTATTAATACGTAGGCTCTTCCCTAGTAGTCCAATTAGTCATTTCATCAAACAATTGATTTTCAACCTATTTGGACATTCTGTCAAACACTTTTCCTCCATTCTCTAGCATCACTAGTTTGTGCATAACCAGGTCTTTCCTTTTGCAAAATCCCTGAGGCTCAAATAAATTTGACCATCTTTGGGTCATTTTTATTGTTAACACAACCACTTGTTATGCCAATATAGGGTTTTCCTACTTGATCTAAGAAAAAAATCTGTTACACATTCGAAAAAGGCCTCTTCATCAATAATAGCTATACTACCAATGAAGAATCTCATTTTCTCTCAAATCAACAATGAAAAATATGGCATATTATTTTGTAATAATCCCATCCATACTTTGAACTAATCCTATATACCTCCTACACCACCTGAGTCATTTTGTAGATTACCTATCTCTAGCCTGACAAATCATTTTCCCTTTGTCTCTTTGCTAATCTCCTATGCTATCAAACCTTGGGTATGTTGATTTCCTCCCATACAATCACCATTTTCATCCATGCACATTATTCATTCATGTGGTTAGAGTAAACCTTGGTAGAGCCCATTATATTTTTCTTGATATCACTCTCAATGTCGATCAAGTTTAAACTTGTATAGTTTATGTTCATAAAATTATATTTTTAATCAAAGTTTAAATGGTATAATAATGATAGCCATTTTTTTAAAATGGAATAGTTTTTAATCGATAGTCAAAAGTATGTCAAACTTAAGGTTGGAATTAGAGATTTCAAACTCACTATAGTACAACACATGACCAACTGAAGGAAATGTGGATATAATCAATGGTATAGAACTTGATCTCATAGTAGACACCATAATTTCTCCCCTCAATAGTTCATTTTATCACTTTGCTTTAAAATCCAACTTATTTTGGTGGACAACAGTGGTATTCACCTCCTCAATGGAATTTTTCCTAGATTGTATTTGTTATTTCTCCCTCTAATTAGGAGGCTGAGGATGATAAAAATATGTGGGATAAGAATTTATTGAATCCAATACCATATACAATAGAAGAGACTACTAAAAACCACATCCTCTTCCCCTGCTTGTGGTTTCCCCATTTGATTAGATATTCTTTTAATTTTTAGTTTCCTTTTTATGACATGTTATCTATGTTTTCTTTGATTTTGGATTGAATTTGTTTTTATTAAAATTATTTTAATTTTATTGGAATGGGTTGATGTGACCTTAGAGTGTGATCATTCCTTTTATTATATATTTATAACATAGTGATAAACTAATACATTAAAAAAGTTTTCTTCAATAAAAAAAAATAAAAAAATTCAATGGTCTACACTACGGTTTTGATTCCTAACATGAAGTAATGAACCATTTTATAATCAAGAAATCTAGTATTAGAACATTGGTGTTGATATTGAAAATATTATAAAAATATTTACTTCAACTTGTGTGATGAAAGTGCTTAACAATAAAATTCTAATATGATTTGTATATTCTCCATCTTTGTCAAATGAGTTATTTAACTTATCTTTATATGATATCAATGTTTTCAATCATGTTGAACTTGAAAAAAATTCACATAAGAAAAGGATAAAGGCATGAATCAACATAGTTAACTTCAGAAGAAAAAAAGAGAGTTTATGACTGTATATACAACAATGAAAAGGAGTAATAGGGGGACAATAAAATGAGATAGAAAGAAAGAATATGTGATAATGAAACAAGGTTTCTAACCAAAACAAAGTAAAAAATGGGTCAATAGTACCTAATTTTAAAAAATTACTAGTATATACTATTAAAAATATTTATTATAAATTTAATATACAAAATAATAAAATCATAGAAGATTTCTTAACAATGTAGCTAGTTTGTATTCACAGCTCAAACTCAACACTGGAGGATAAAATGTTAGCTCTAAATACCGCACCTAAAAAATTGGAAACATAAAACAAAGGTGGAAAATACACAAATATAAAAACCACATTACATCAGCAAATGATGCTCAAAATCACATTACAACCCATATGATAATTACTCATATCCTATAGTACCCTAAAGAGGAGGTGGAGGGTTGTCCTTCGGTGGCAAAGTAGTTCAATCAGAAGGCTCTACAAAAGGAGGATGCAAATGAGTTATTATTATTTTTATTTTTTGTTATTGTATCTTTTCAAATGAACCGTGGGTTAGTCATTAGCATGGCTCATGAGTCTACATCCTCTAAAACAAAGACATTTGATCATAAAAAGAAGATGAACCTAGAAATCTTAGAATGAACCAAGATATATATCTCACACTCACAGATAGAGAAAAAAGATGCCATTTTAATATGAAGGGGAGAAAAATTCCAAAGAGATCTATAAGAGTGAAAAAAATGTGGACAAGATGTTACAAGTAAATGAGGAGGCTTCTTATTTTTTGGTTAATTTATACATCTATTTCATGCCACTTTATTTTCTTGTAAAACTAAGCTCATAAGAATGAGAAGGTAAAATATAGTATCATAACATTTTCTATAATCTTTTAGTCATTACCTTAATATCTTGTTGAACTTACTAACATAAAAAATATAGGGTTTGAAGGTTATTTTATTTTTTTATTCCTCGATCTCTTAAAATGAACTATGGGTTGGGTGTTGTCATGGTTCATGATTGTACACCATAAAAAAGAGAGGCCTTTGCTCATACAAACAAGGTGAACCTAAATAAGACAAATGATAACCAAGATAATAAGATAAATAAAGGGGTTGAACTAACCATAGCCACCCTAATTTGATTGAGTGTTACCTACATATCCCATACTCCAATGAATGAATCAAATCACTTGTAGTTGCTCATGTTAGTTGAGTGTGTGTAATCTTGTGTAATACTATAATGTAGTGCAATATTGAATATGGATTTAAACATAAGGAGAGTTATCACTTGACATTGAAAATAGTTATTTAAAATAATCTCAGGGATTTATCATTTTATGGATTTTAGATTTTGAAGGCTTTAATAAGTTTATTTCAATGTGTAGCCATGATAAGAAAGCCCTAAATAATTACAATTAATGTGTTTATATATGGAAGTATTTTAGGAAATTTATTTTAATGAACTTGAAAAAAATGTGGGTTGACCCTGATGGGAAATTCAAATGTAAAATCCATGTGTGTTGATCCTCTGGTCATCTTCTCTGATCTGAGTTTCCTAGAGGCTCCTAGTTAGGTTATTTCTATTTTGATTGAGGGTTCCCCGGTGGATCCTAGTCCTAACATTTTTGCTCCATTTTAGGGTAGTTTTTCTAAAGATAAAATGTACTCAATTGAATTTAGCCTTAGGAATAAATCTATGAAGATCATATAGTTAAGGAAAGAGTTAAAACAAATTTGATGGGCCATTTTATCAATATTTGTTTCAGGGGCTAAACCCTAAACCCTTATGTAGTCAAGGGATCAAAATATATTGGAAAATATGGACTCAGGTTTAGGACCCAGGAGAAATATAGGAAAACTCCCCTTTAGGTTCTAGGGGGTAATTTTATTCGTGCCCTAACTATTATATATTAGCATTTTTTGGTTTGATATATTTCTCTCTTTTTGTGATCTTCTCGTTCTATCTTGTAGGTTTCTTTTTTATTTTTTAAATGTGCCCTATGTTTCTTCTTATTATATCTTTTTGGAGATGTGAGCCTCCTGATGTGCCCTACTATAGATTCCACACCAGTCAAAGGTGGGCTTATTTAATTTATAATTAGCCATTAAATGGGGATGCCACAAGTCCACTATGAGCGGACAAGTTTAAAATATCACATACATGCTTTAATAGTTAAGTGTGCTCAAAATTTCACATTGCATCTATAAAATATTTTGAATGTGACTTGATTAACAAATTCTATCGAAATCCTTGACTTAGACGAAGATTATATTTTGCTTTAAAACCTAAAGAGAGTTTTATTGCTATTTAATTAAAAATAATTCAATTTGTAAAAAAAATTGTTACCTAGGGTTGTTATAGCATAATTAACATTTCCAAAAAAAATATTTCTTCTTATTTAAAACTCTAGTCGTAGGCTTACCAATGAACAAACTAACATCAAAATAATAGCTTTTTAAGCATATAAATGAAACATTTAATATATTTTGAGATCTTGGCTATAATTCCTCTTAAAATGCATTTTGAAGTCCTAGATGGAAGTATATATTATTCCTTGAAAACAAATACTAGCATTGAAAATTTAAAAAAATAGCTAATTTTATTGCACAAACTAAAAAATAAATTTCTTGGCTAGACTAGGTGCTACATGGAGTACATGAAAATAGAATTTTATATTTTGCATAATCATAATAGTATAACATTATAAGTTTACAATATTAACATGCCAAAGAAGATAAAATTAATGTTCAATGATAAAACGTGGGTTGAAACTAATACCTGTTTTAAGTTCTTATATTGTAATAATGTCCACACATAAAATCGTATTTCTTTATAAAAGTTAATATGGTATAATAATGTTGATTGGGTTTAATTTTTGTAGTTTATGTTCACAAAATTATATTTTAAATCAAAATTTAAATGGTATAATAATGTCAACCATTTTTTTAAAAATGGAATAATTTCTAAGTGACAGTTAAATGGATGTCAAACTTAAGGTTGGAATTAAAGTGTACAAACTCATTATAGTACAACACATGACCAACCCAAGGGAACATGGATACAATAAATAGTGTAGAACCTGATCTCATAGTAGACACCACTATTGATCACTTCAATAGTTCATTTTATCACTTTACCATAAATTCCAACATATTTTAGTGGATAAGGGTGGTATTCACCTCCTCAACTGAATGTTTCTTGACTTGTACATGCTATTTCTCCCTCCAATCAAGAGGTTGAAGATGATAAAGATATGTGTGATAAGAATGATTTGGATCTAATACCATATATAATAGAAGAGACTACTAGAAGCCACATCCTCCTACTATGCTTGTGGTTTCCCCATTTTCTTGGACTCTCTTTTAATTTTTAGTTTCCTTTTTATGGCTTGTTATCTATGTTTTCTCTTCTTTTGGATTGATTTTTTTCTTTTAAAATTATTTTAAGTTTATTGGAATTGGCTGATGTGACCTTGTTGTGTGATCATTAATTTATATATATTTATAACATAGTGATAAATTAATACATAGAAAAAAAATTCAATAAAAATAAATAAAAAACACTCAGTGGTCTACACTAGGGTTTTGATTCCTAACATGAACTAGCTAACCATTTAATAGTCAATCAATATAGTATTAGAACATTGATGTTGATATTGAAAATATTATAACAAATTTGACTTCACCTTGTGTGATGAAAGTGCTTATCAATAAAATTCTAATATGATGCGTGTATGCTCCTTATTTTTCAAATGAGTTATTTGACTTATCTATATATGATATCAATGATTTTAATCAAGTTGAATTTGAAACAAATTCAAATAAGAAAAATATATAGGGTGATTCAACATAGTTAACTTAAAAAGGTAAAAATAAAGAGGTTATGACTGTATGTACAATAGTGAAAAGGAGTATTAGGGGGATAATAAAATGAGATAGAAATAAAGAATATGTGATAGTGAAACAAGGTTTCTAACAATTAAAAAGTAAAAAATAGGTAAATAATACCTAATTTTAAAAAATAACTCATATATACTATTGGCACACTTTATTATAACTTTAATATACAAAAAAATAAAATTATAGAATATTACATAACAAGGTAGCTAGTTTGTATTCACAGCTTAAACTCAACACTTTAGGATAAAATGTTAGCTCTAAAAACTGCACCCAAAAAATTGGAAACATGAAACAAAGGTGGACAAGACATTATGATCAAAACCAAATTACATCAATAAATGATGCTCAAAATCACATTATAAATCATAATATAATTAAGCATAGGCTATAACACCTAATGGAGGAGGTGGAGGATCATTCTTGGGTGATGGTGCAGTCCAATCAGAAGGCTCTACAAAAGGAGGATGCAATGCCAAATAGAATACGAGGGGTATAAAATCATATATATCACCCATATATCAATGGTATGAGTTTGAATAATAGTTTTAATAGGAGAACCTATTAGGGAGGGTGCTGTAATAGATTTTCCAAGTGGTGGCAATGACCTCCATCCCCCTATTGAAAGCAAGGGGAGAAGTGGTTATGATTGTGGGAATGCCTTCCATGTCTCCTAAGATGTGTTGGAAATGTACCTTACATTGTTTAAATTCTAATAGTATATATAACACCAAATGTTGAACATGTAATTCCAAAATGCTTTGAAGTTGTGGAATTGAATCTAGTATTGGAGCTGGTTTATGAAAAGTTTGGAGGTAACATTGTGATGTTGACTACAATAGGGCATAATATGTATATTTTTTTGATAATAATTATCTTTGAGATATCTATATGATTGATCCATAGATTGTGTTATTGTGTTTATGTGTTTTTTTTGCTTCTAGTGAGATAATGAAAAGGACTAGATTCCTGAATGGTTAGATGGGTTTATGACCAAATCTGAAATTTGAGGTTTTGAAGGATGAGGTTTTGGATCATTAGAAAAAATTTCATATAGACAGATGAATATCTTCCCCATTTTTATCATTATATTCAATTTTTAGCATTATAATTGTGATATCTTTATATAGACAAGGTTTCATGAGATCTCAAGGAAGGTTGGTTTGAAGACATATAATCTCGTGGTAAAACTAAAATTTATCAAATATAATTTAAATGTTTAAAATAAGGAAGCCTTCAAGATTGTATCCAAAGATAAGGACTTAAGGAAGATATCATCATTTAGGAGGAAGGTATAGAGTGCCTTGATGATATTTATAAGAATGGGAGTTTATTTGGAAACATAAGTCAAATGGACATGGTTTGAGAAGGTGACAAAGACACTAGGTTTTGTCAACAATATATCATCAAACATAGGTGGGTAATAAAACCAAGAGGCTATAATATAGAATTATTATATTTTATTTCATAATTTAAGCTATTTCCACTTTTTTTGACACAAAGATAAAGCTCCTGGTCCTAATCTTTCTGAATTTATTGAAGAGTCTAAATGGTCTAACAAATATCTAAGTCTATGAATGCAATTTTTTCCCCTCTTATTCTAAAGAGAATGGATGCTATATCCCTCGATGGCTATCTTTCAATCTTGTTGTGCATCATTATTTACAAGTTACACCTCAATGTTGTTAATAAAATGAAGGATATTTTCCTCTCTATTATAAGGTATGGTTGTTTCAGTGGCATGGATGGAAAGTAATAGGAGGCTATTTTAGAGTATTGTTTAACCTTTTATGCTAAGAGGTATAAGTACATTGGTAGGGATGGGTGGGAGGATCAAGTGTAATAGTGTGAGATGTCAATAAAAATAGATGGCGTTAAATTTGACATACTTTTGATTATCACATAATAGTTTAGACCTTAAATATGAGGTATATTTGACCATTATATAGGAGTTTTACTTCTTATTTATATAATAAGTTTTTATTCTTTCTTGGAAAAGGAAATTAAAAAATCATGATATCTTGGGGTTACAGTGGTGTTTGGAGTCTGTTTTTATCCTCGAAAAGGTTTTTTGAGCCCTATGTAGTGGTACCTCTAGATTGAGGCCAACTTTTACTAGTTAGTGGGAAATTTATGGAAAATTTAATGTATTTGTTAACTCTAGTGTTGTATGTGATAAATCCAAGATACATGCCTCGACATTAATATATCTAGGAATTTTTAAGGTAGATATATTTAAGATACTTGCACCAGTAATAAGACATTTGGAGAGGGTTTGAAAATGCCATTATTGACATAATGAATACTCTTAAGCATAGACAAACCAAATAATTTGGGCTAAAGGATTAGTATACTCCTAGGAAAATTTATAATAACCTATTGCTAATGAAAAAACCTAGGGTGGGTGTTTACTAGCAGACCTTCAAATGTTTGGTTTGAATTAAACTTTGATGGTGTTTCTTTCCCTTTTATTGATTTAACTATTTTTAATTCTAAAATTGAATTCATGGATTTATAAAGTGATGTATACTTTGATGAAGACCATCAATATGGCTAAGGAAGTACATTTTTTAATGGTTTGAGACTGGCTATGGAGTGTCAAGTTGATAGGCTTATGGTTGAAGGTGACTCAAATCATGTTAATGCTATCGATAATGACAAAATAATTAGAATTAAAATGCATGATATAGTATGAAATTTTTTTAAATGTATATTTGTATAAATATCCCTTCATTTCTTTAGTTGAAGCAATAAAATTTTCAATGCTAAGCCTTTAGAGTTTGTATTCTTAGCTAGATGTTTATTTTTTTTATGTTAATGGATACTAATGTATATGGTCCTAAATACTGAAATAATACTTATCAGATATGAATCTTGATACATTCCTTCTTGGATTCATCAAATAAATGTTGGGTTCCCTATGAATATCCTTTGATATGTCTTGAGTATCCGAAAGGCACCCAATATACCCTAGACATATCCAAGCTTAGTTTTTTTTTTTCACTTGATAAAAAGTCAAATATAGACTTCAAAAATAAACAAAAAATAAGCACTATGGGCCTATTTATTTCAAATTTGGGATTGTCTACTACTAAATATTAAATTTTGGGGACCTATTTGATCTATTGTGGGAAAATTCAGTGGACTCATAATCTCTGATTGGAGGAAATACTAGTTGTGTTATTGTCAAATGGTGCCCTATTCAAATGCTTTCCATCTCTCCTTTTTTATGTGATAATATTATAGTTTTCATCATGGTGCTAATTAGGAATATGTATTAATAATTTACATTAGTACTTTAGAATGGTTG
>JARHVA010000387.1:75000-250000 GCA_037957365.1 Torreya grandis
TTTGCAATAGGTGATACAAGCCATGTAAATTAAAAAACTACCCTCAATTTAGTTTTGGTGGATAATATGGGCCCCTTTACATATGGTGTTCCCTAAAATACTATCATTACTACTCACAATTATCAGCCAACAAAAATTTAAATCTTTCACTACTTACATGTTCTCTATCAATTTTCCCTTTCTTCATGGGCTTCAATTTTGGTGTTTACGTATGTTGTTAAGCCTTATTTAATTAATACATATGTTAATATATATGAAACATTGATGGACGTAAGCTAAAAGATATACTTTGGTACCTCAATGTCTTATCCACACATATAAAGGGGATTCATTCCACTCATTTGATGTCGAACATTATTGCAATCAAATCAATGCTCGTGGCATCCTTGTCCACCCTTAAAATTTAAAAATGGTCAATAAAATTTATTTCCACCTTGAAAACTACATACCAATTTATAATTACTATCATATAAACCCAACAATTGGGTAAAATCTAGGTTTGTTGTATGAGATGGGCTTTATAGTGTCCAATATCAAATGAAATACCATATCATTACCCATCAATATCACCACTCATATCCCCTTGAAGTCTTTCCCCACTTGCATTTTTTGTATTACCTAGCCCTTCCCTACCACTTTACAATTAGTCAAGCTCTTCAAGAAATAAAACATCTCTTCACACAACTCATTGCCATGAAGGAAAATGAGGTCCCTAGTTATTAGATTGATCTACAACCCACACCTTATTAATAGTTATAGATATTGGAGATTAGTTGGTGTTTTCTTACATTCTAAAAAATTATTTAATTACTCACTTGTGTCAATATATTAGCATCATGGATGGATGCAAGCTATAAACTAAAATTTGGGACCTTAATATCTTGTCCCAATATTAATGGCATTGCATCATTCATTTGAGTTGTACATGAGACTTGGAAACTTACCACAATCAAATTTATTCTCGTGATGTCCTCCTGTACCCTTGGCAATAGAAAATGACCAATCAAATATGTCACCACTTTGTTTTGATATAATTGAGATATATCATTCTACACCACTATTACATCAACATGGAAATTTAAAATTTAGTGTAATTGCATGTGTAGGTGTAAATTGTATAGACTAAGTGTTGTCCATATATCACTACAGAGAAAGATTATTATCTTGAAAATGTTAATGTGTCCATTTATGGTAATATTATATTGCATTATTATATTATATATAACATACCATGTCAATTATATTCAACAAATAAGTGAATTACCAAATCAAACATTATTATTAAGAAAAAAAATTATAGGTATATAAATAATATTTAATAAATAAAATATTAAAGAATGAGATTGTGCTACACCACACCCAATGATAAAATTTATGTCATGATGACATATGTCAAAGGGTTTCCCTTTTTTTAACTTCATGAAAGGCATGTAAAAGTAATGGCATAGTTATCATTTACAAAATAATTTATTTTAAATAGCCATCTTCCCCTTATCTCTATAATAAATTCGGGTCCTTCCACTACTACTTACAGTTATATATAAAGTTTACCATAAGCCAAATATGTATTTGTTCATGAATTCCATCACTATAATGTTCCATCTCCTTTTGTAATGTTTATTCATAGTTGAATGGATTGCCCACTAAAGCAATTAATGCCATGTAATTTGAAACTAGTGGAGTTCCCTTGTTTATTTTCAGCATATCATCAATGTCTACATAGTTTTCTCTAGAGTATGAAAATATGCAACAAAATTATCACCTCTTAGACTATTAATTTCTATCATTTAAAGCTAATTTATGTAGTGATTTACAAGCTATCATGACAAAGGGAGTCAATACTCATTCTAAATAGTTGCTAAATCAATCATGTGAGTTGATGCATTCACATGAATGTGTTATTTACTATCGTTATGGTATATTTAATTCATTATAATTCTCTATGCTATTTATTCTTGATTCTCTATGTTATTTTGTAAGTGTGGAATTTGTAGTATAAGAATATAATTCTAACTGTAAGTTTCTTAAAGGATGAAAAACAAAGAATTCTTTTATCTTACTATGAGAGGTTTGCTAAACACACTACCATGAACAAGAAATATATGGCTATAACAACACCCATTGAATAAATATAAAATCAGCCTAGGTATCCTGGTATATTAATAATATGAAAGTTTGCATGACACTCCCTTTTAAGATAGTGTAATTAGACATAGAATAGGGCCTACATTTACGGAGAAAATAACCATCACTATTGAATAGGTTTAAATCCCATGTAATATAAGTTATATATGGCAGTGCTATTTTATAGTGACTCAATTTAATTTTCACTATATTTTAGATTATCATCATCCATTATTGTTGTAGGGATAATGTAGCAATAGAGCACCTCCAGTATGTTACCATAATATTTTATCCATAATAAATTCACTAGTTGATTTTGGGAGAATTTATATGCCACATTCTTGAAAAAAGTTATCAGTATGCAAAGTACAATATATATGGTGAAAACCATCATAGTGTATTACAAATTCAATATGTTGCCTATAAAAAAAAGTGGTGCGTATGTGATTTATTTTTACATAAAACTATTTGACCATCTAAACATATATTTGACTGATATAAAGTTGTGGATATTTTTCAAAAAACTTAGAGTAAAATTATATTTGGGTCATATCTAAGAAGTGTTTTAGATGCGGTTCACAATTACGAGAACCAAATCTTATTTTCACTGAGTTGGGTGAAATTCTTGTATTGTCTTTCCAAAATTGTGCAAGTAAAATTTTGAGAACATTGGCTATAGCCTTGTCCTTTTGTGGAAGCCTACCAAAAAATTCCTAGAACTCAGTATTATTCACTCATTAAGTCTTTGGTGTCTTCATATCACTTTCATTAATGTTTTTCTATTTATGTCCTATGCTCAACTTGTTTTTTAAATCAATCATTTTTTTCTTATTTAACTACTTACTACACAAGTTTTAATTATATGCTAAGCAACATTACAATATTTGTTGCATAATTTTAGGTCTAAAGTATGATATACATTGTGTAGATTTTCAACAATTTTATGATTTTCAGCATCCATGTTAGATGTTTTTAGTCCTATAATGTACATTATAGGTATCCTCTTAATCAACTTCATCAACAAAATAAATGATGTGTAAAAAAAAGGCACTATTCACTATTGAAGTGTCACCAACCACCATTCATGCTAATTCATCAACAATAATCATTGGTTATGTGGCATGGCATGACATAATCATCGAAGGCACAAGGGATGCTTGTATTTTTCACATGGGTAGATGCATGGGATTAATTTTTTGTGGGGATCCATAATTATGAATTTATCTCTTGTCAAAAAGGATATTCTTTACCTTTTTTTAACTCTTGTCTAAGTGGGAAACCAAGAACACTGTTCTATATTGATCACCCATGTAAAGTTGAATGAATTTACATGTGGTGAATTTATTTTGATTTCTATTATGAGAGTGGGTCAAAATTATATTTTTAGATAAGCCAAAAATAGAATACACTATTTTTGTATGTACATGCAAAATGGAAGAGAAAGACAATATTTTTGATTGACCACCCATGTGGAGTGGGAGACAAATTTGACTGGCATATGTTGGAGGTTTCCAAACCAAAGTGGAGCACATAGTAGATCACCTTTTCCTATTTAAGAATATTCCATCCAAGAAGAGTGGGATGAATTTATTGGTCCCCTTGTGTCTTTCTCTCTCTTATTCTTCATGCTTGTAATTCTCTATAAAAAAGATTGTATCCAAGGCATTAGAAGGCTCGGCTAGAGTTAGAAGGTTTAAGCTTAGTGAGAAGCTCGAGTATCCTCCTTGGTATTGAGACCAATTTATTTAATGGGAAAAAATATTTGTTGATAAAACTTGTTGTAAATGAGGATGACTAATAAGAATATTATGTGTTATTAAAGAAGCCTTGTAACAGCATATTTGAGATGCATTTTGTGAGATATGTGAATGTGTTTTATTGATAATTTTGTGAGAAGATTAATGATGATATTTATTTTAATTATGAATGAATTTTTATAAGTGAATGAGATATGGTTTTAGCCCACATCAAGTCGTATCAGATCAATTTTTGATTCCTTGGGAAAGGATGCTAGAGAGCATTATGTGAGTTTATGTTTTTTATTTTATAGGTATGAAGATGGAGAAGAAGAATGAAAGAGATGACATGGTGAATGTGTTGAAAAAGATCTAATACAAGTTATATATGATGATAGAGCATATGCAAGAGGTAGAGAGCCAAATACTTGGCACAGTGATGAAAAAGAGAGTGAAGTGTCCTATGAAGATTCTTGTTGAGAGAAGGAGGTAAGAGTTGAGACTTGACTTATGAAGAGAAGAGGAGTTTTGGAGAGAACAACAAGAAAATATCATATGTGATCTTTAAAATGGAGAGATAATTATTGAGGAAGATATTTTAGATTCCCATGAGTGGGAAAATTTAGATTTTTTTAATTATGAGATGGAGTTTGAAGATGAAGATTACAACCATGTATTATGGCATGTGAGTTAAGAAGTTTTCAGTAGTATGGAGTTTCATGAGAGTGTATATTTTATCCTTAAATAGGTTCATGTGATTGAATGGAGAAACCAGAGAGGATTTAGTTTCCATGGTGGAAGCATTGGATGGAGAGATTGTGCAAGCTAGTGCACAAGAGGGGATTTTGATGAAATTTCAGCCATATGTAGAAGATGAAAATGAGTGTGTGGATGAGGAGATTACAGCCTTGTAAGTGGTTTATAAGGATATTTTTAAAGATAATTGTGAGATATAAATTCATGAGGAGCATGAAATATATGAAGAGGAATTTCATGTTTCTATGGAAGAAACATTGGAGGATATTTTTGTGCAAGTAGGTGCATATGTAGATGAAAGTTTAATGGATGAGAAGATAAATGTTGTTGAAAAAATGAGAGAGGAGATAATCATGGATGTGTTATGTGATGTGGAGTATCTAACACATGGTTGGATAGTGTGTGAATAAATCCAAGAGGGATTTAGGTTGAGGTGGATGGTTAGTGGTGGGCTAGAGCTCACATGAGTTGTTAAGATGTGTGATGGACCATCTTGATGGAGGAGGTCAATTTTAGATGGGAGTTATGATCCCATGAGTATGGTTGATAGTGGGTGTAGTCCCACATGTGTATCCATTTCTATATGGATGTGTTTTTGGAGGAGGAAGATGGTATGTGGTCCCATGGGGATCATTTTGGAGCTAGTATGAAGATGTTGGAAGAGAAGGAGAAAGAATTGAAATTCTTTAGGTGCATATGGTTTATGGAAGGGAATTCAAAGGTATTTTCAAATCATGATTGAAAGGGTGGTTCTACAACTCACCACTCTATGTGATCATTAGATCACATTAATTACCTCAGATGTGTAATGCAAGAGCATCTAAGGGCATGAGCAATCTTGCATCACCCAAAAATAGAGTGGTGTGATCTTTTACCTTTTTTCAAAATAAGGGTATGGATAAAATCATAGTAACTCATGGGACTTGATTTGTCTTTAATTAGAGGATAATGATGTGAAGAAAAAAGACACTATTCATCTTGACACTATTCACTACTGAGGTGTCACCAACCACTATTCATGCTGACTCATCAACATTATTCATTGATTAGGTGGAATGGGGTGACATAATCATTCAAAACACATGGGATGATTAGATTTTGCACATGGGTAGATGTGTGGGTCAAATTTATAGTTGGGATTCATAATTATGAATTGATCTCTTGTCAAAAAGGAGATTTTCTACTTTTTTGACTCTTGTGAAGATGTCTGCTTCAAAATTACTTTTATCAAATGCCTAACCTCTTAAAGGGTTGAACTATGCCACCTAGAAAATGAAGATGCACATAATCTTTAAGTTTTAAAGACTATGGGGCATCATCATAGGGACTATGCAAGTTCCTACTAATCTTGATGTGCTCATTAAATATGAAATAACTAATGCTAAAGAATTGATGTTGATTATGTGAAACATCATTGATGACGTGCAACTGCATGTCAAGGATGATAACAGAGTAAAGATAGTGTGGGATAAATTAATGACTATCTATGAGGTGAAAAATAAGACTAAGATCCTCCATCTACTATCAAGATTCTATACACTCTCTATAGAGTTTGATGAGAAAGTCAAGGAATTTTTACGCTAAGTAGCTAAGCTATAAATTTAGTTGATAGCACTTGATGAGATGGTAGATGATCAAATATTGATGCAAATCACCTTGAGATCACTCCATTCCTAATTCAAATTGTTTGTCATGACACTACATGTTTCTAATTAGATAGTGTCATTCTAAGAACTCATGAACCTATTTTAGCAAGAAGAAGCCATCAACTCAGTCCATGATGAGTTGTAAGATAAAGCTCTTATCTTGAAGAATAAATGAGGTCAGAATTATCAAAAGGGACCTTTAGAGAAGCAACCATATAAATAATATCAATAACTATCTTGACATCAAAAATCATAAAATTCAAAGAGGTGGTGTCACATCTATTGAAATAACACTCATGACATGGACAACTACTAGTATAATGGCCTAAAACAAGGATCTTCTAGTAAAGAAATTACATTAAGGTGTGATGATTCTTAGAAATGAAAAAGATGTCCCCATTGATGGAAGTAGAAGGGATATCTCATATCTCAATAAGATGATAGATCTGATGAGGAGACACCTGAAGAAGACAAACACTTAGTGCTAGTCTCCCAGAACTCATAGCCCTTGACGAATATCTGGTTGATTGACTCAAGTGCCACCAAACACATGTTAGGCAACATGAAGTTGTTTGGTTCATTAATAGACCAACCCATTGAAGATTGAGTTAGGATTATTGATGATAAAGAGTATGTTACAAAAAGAATAAGCCAACTCACCATTCCTCTTGAAACATGAAAATATATGCTCTTAAAGCTACTCTATGTTCTTGGATTGACATCCAATCTCTTATTAGTCAGTAAGGTTTTGAATCATCATTTGAATGTGGAGTTTCTTATTGATAATGGCATCAAAACCTACTTGATCTCATGAAAAGGTATGGTTATTTCTAGAGCATTTTTGAAAGATAAACTATTTGATTTATATGATGTTTCATCTTTTGCAATAGCTTTATCTACCTCTATGGTAGAATCTACTAATCTTTGGAACTACCATTATGGTCACCTATCTATAGGATCTTTGTATCAGCTAAGTTCAAAATGAATGGTACATAGACTTCCCAAGTTGTCCAGTTCTTTTCCCATTTGCCTTAGATGTATTATAGGTAAACAACATAGGGATCTATTCAAGACAACTTTCATGCCAAGATACATTTGAAGTTTATTCATACCAATCTGAATAGAATTCTACCTACTTCATTTTTAGGATTCAAGTACTTCTAGCTATTTTTGGATGAATATTCTTGAAAGATATGGGTGTTTTTCTTGAAGAAGAAGAGTGAATCTTTTCATCATTTCTAGGTCTTCTATTAGCAGGTTATGAAGTCACTAGACAACCTCTTCTTCACCTTCATTCAGATCAAGGGGGGAACTCACATCAAAGAAGTTCTTGGAATTCCTAAACCAAGAAGACATCAAACAAAATTTGGCTGCTCCCTACAAACCCTAGTAGAATGGCATTATTGTTTGACACAATCACATAGTGATGGAAATGGCTTGTTGCATGTTGTCAATAACAAAGTTGGAAAAAAGATCTTGGGTAGAAGTATTTTAGATAGCTATTTATCTTATCAATAGGGAACCAAAGAATATTCTATAGGATAAGATGCCAGAATAGGTGTGGAGTGGTAAAAAGTCATCAATATCTCATATATGATTGTTTGGTTTCACTACATATATGTATGTCCCAACTCAAAAGAGGAATAAAATCAAGTCAAAAACACTCTTATGCATCTTATTCTGCTATAGAACTACCTACATAACATACCATCTCAAGGATCTCAAGAAGAATAAAATCTATGAAAGTAGAGATGTGGTTTATGACAAGTCATAATTTGACTCAGTGATGTAGAAAGAAGAATCAACACCAACCACCTCTCTCCAATTACTTTCTGAGTCAGATGATGAGAAGACATCTCATAAAGAAGATGATATACAAATGTAGCTATATATTGATCTTGGAGAATTATAAAATCCACCAGATAGTTCTTCATATCAGTAAATTAGTTCTTCACATCAACAACAAAGTTCCCATCCAAAGAGGGTACAAAGCACCATCAAAGAATCTCATACTTCATTTAGAGTTATAATGAGGAGTTAGACAAAAAATGAGGTAAATTTTGCACTTGTGAGTATGGTAGTTGATATTTTTGAACTTGATAATGTTTGAGAAGCACTAATTTAACTTTAGTGGAAGAAAGTAATAGATGTTGAGTATGACTCATGTAGAATTAGACTTGGGAACTTATTGATCTACCTACAGGGAAGAAACCCATAGGTTTCAAATAGGTTTTTAAAACTAAATATAAGGCAGATGATTCCATTGACAAGTATAAATCATGAATTATAACAAAGGGATATGCTCATAAAGAAGGCATTGACTATGAAGAAACCTTTGCACCCACTATGAAGATTAATACTGTTAGAGTTATTTACATACTGGAAACATAAAATGGATGAAAACTTTAGTAGATGGACATCAAGAATGCTTTCATAAATGGTGATCTCAAATAAGACATATACATGACCCAACTAGAAGAATTTGATGATGAAAAGAATCCTAAAAAGGTATGTCATCTAATCAAATCACTATATGGATTAAAACAAGATCCTAATGTAGGTACATCAAGATAGATGATCACTTTTTAAAGCATGGTTTTACTCATGGCCCCTCAAATTCTAACTTGTACATAAAGAAGGTAAGAACATAAATAATAATTATTTTTTTGTATATAGATGATCTTGTGATCATTAAAGTTTTGAAGATCAGGTTGATATAGTGAAGAATAATCTCAAAATATCATTTGACATGATTGATTTGGGGTTACTCCATTATTGTCTTGGCTTGGAGATATGGCATATATAGAATCACTTTTTTATCTCCTAAATAAAATATGCCAAGACACTCTTGGAAAAGTACAAAATGTCAGATTGTAAACCTCTTTCAACACTAATGGCAAAATGTTTACAACTCTCTCAATTCTAGGACTCAGCTCAAGTGGATGAAACTCTCTATAGATATCTCATTGGGAGTCTCATCTACTTGACCAACACTAAACTAGATATATGTTTTGTTGTAAGCTATCTCTTCTCATTCATGTAGGAGCCAAAAAATGTCACTAGGTTGCAGCAAAGCATGTTTTAAGATATGTTTGAGGTACACTTAAGTATGGTCTTGAATACAAGAAGAATACTCAATTCTTATTATAGGGATACATCAACTCAGAATACACTAGATCTGTTGATGATAGAAAGTCAATGTCAGGATATGTATTTCACCTCAGATCTAGACAAATCTCATGGATCAATAAGAATCAAACTATTGTTTCTCTCTCATCCATCAAGGCAAAGTATCACACCACATGTGGAGCTATGTGCGAGGTGATATGGTTACATCATATTATAGCTTATATGGGAATTAGTGAAAATAAGCCACCTATCTTTCATTATAATAATGAGGGTTTGTTAAAGCTAGTAAAGAATCCTATTTTTCATGAAAGAACCAAGCATATTGAGGTTTAATGTCACTACATTTGAGAGCAAGTCTTAAACCACCATATCCATCTCTAGTACTACCTAATAGATGCACAGATAGCTAATATACTCACCAAATCCATTGGAAATTTGAGATTTGAGCTATTTTTGGGGTATATTTATAAAAATAATGTAATAAGGGGTGGGGGGGAATGTCAGTGTAAGATATAGTGAATAGGATATATTACATTATTTTTAGGTATTAGCTATAACAAATTCTATTTTAAGAATTCTCTAGTGTCCTCCCTTTAAGACATTCTGTTAACATGTTTTTGGTAATTTATCATGTATATATTTAGCCTTGTTTTCATGAATAAAACATCAAGTTAATTCTTGAAACATTTTTTATATTCGAAAACAAATTCAGCTATGAAAATAGGGTCAATGGTAACATGACTTAAAATGTAATAGTTTATAAGAGATTTACATATCAAATTTTAAGATCCATCTAGTTTATGTAAGGAGAATAGAATGTTCTATGATAAATGTGCATTCATTAAGGCAAAATGTATTTATAAAAGTACATGTTCTTGATTAGTGATTCAATGGCAATGGTAGTACCAAAATAATAGTTGTTGTGAAAGAATTTATGAGATTTTAACATTACATTTCTAAGTCTATACAACATTTTATTGACATTTATGTTTGTTTTCTCATGTTGTTTTCATATTTTACTAAAATATTGTGTGATTTTTTAATTTTCCTTTGTCATATATGAGATGTTGTATGTTGTTGTAACATATATGTTTAAAATAAATTATGAATCAATATTAGCTTACCATAAATACAACATGTTTCTTATAAAACTATTGCTCCATAATTGTAATGGTATATACATAATACAAACGATAGGTTATTTAATTATAATTTGTATTGCTTCTATGTACTATGACTTACTCATGCCAAGGTTTAGTAAAAAAGTGTTGAAGTCATTAGAAGTAATATATTGTTTTGTGCTTCATATCAAGTAAATATGTTTTGATGCTGTAATTAAAAGTTTATTTTTTTCTTCAGATGGCTCAAGTATTGTTTTTTATTGCATTGGTATTTTTGTAAAGTTTTATCTACATGTTTTTTTCTTTTTTTCCTGCAACTCTTAGTATGATGGTGTATATGTAATTTACATATGTCATGATCAAGAATGTCAATATTGAAAGTTATGTCCTTGTTTATAAATTGTGTAATCATCAAATTTTGATCTTTTCTATATATTGGTGAATTTTATATCCACACTAGCCAATTATCATGTTTGTTTCCTTTATGTTGAATTTTGTTAGAAAAAAAAATCTATGATTTTGCCTAGCAACAATTCATCGCTACACAGAATTTATCTCAATGCATTGATGCAATGTATATAATAAACATGTGACTACATAATTTTTTACAAGAAAGGAAGAGTCATTCGATTTATTTAATTCATTGAGTTTGGAACCCCCCTTTTTTTGTATTTTAGACATAATTTTTCTAATGCATTTATCAATGGTTTCCAATGATTTTTGGAACTTGTAGAAGTTAAGAAGAATGATGGTTGTCCTAATTGACATATCATGGAAAAGACATTTTTTAGACCTTGCATGTAGGCAAGGAAGTTACATTTAAAAAAAAAAATCTACATATCCAATTTATGATTTAAGTAACATTTTTATGTTTGGTTTGTATTTGACATCCTTCACCAAAATCTTTCTTCCCTTTAATTAGCCTTTTCTAATTCTAACCCAAATAGTATTTCCAACTTGATCTAGGATTTTTTTTATTTCCTTAAAAAATAAATTTGTAAGATGATATGTAAATTGATGATTAGCATGTAACAACTCCTATTGTGCATTTTTTTTGATATGTAAATCTTGACATGACATATTTTCCATGAGGTTACCAAATAAACCTATTGGAATTTTTTTCCGATTCTTTGTATTTAAAACTTCCAAGAGGATGATTTTATTAAGCTAGCATTATTTTTATAACCTTGTCTTGAAATGTAACAATACATGTTGAGTGTGTAAGTCCATATTGTAATTTTTGGCTAAGTGTTGAATTCATTCAGACAAATTATCTGAGACAAGGTTAATGAAGGGATGATTTCTTTCAGATAAAATGTCCAAATGAAAAGGTAAAGACATTTCTTTTAGGGAAATTGTCCAAGATAATTTTATCTAAGGGTAACTCATCAATAAAATGGTCCATTTCAAAATTTCCCAAAGGAATTTTATTACAAAGCGCCCCAAATAATTTCCCTGAAGGGTTCTTTTCTTGAGAAATGGTCCAGTTAAAAATTCTAAAAGAATTGGTCTTTAAAATATTCTTGAAGGGTACCTTCCTTTTAGAAAAGTTTTTTTGTAAAATTCTGAAAGGTTCATTGCAAAAAATCCAAAGGGCACTTCTTAAGAAAAAGGGTCATTTTCGAGAATTCTGAAGGGTACTTTCCTTTCAAAAAGGGCATTTCAAATGAAAAATAAGGCACTTTACAAAAATCCAAAGGTAATTTTTAAGAAGTCTGAATGAAATTCTTTCAAGAAAAAGGTTGAAGACATGATTTCCTTCGAGCAAATTATCTGGAAGAACATAGTCTAAAGAAATTACCAAAAACAAAAGTTTGAAGGAATTAATGATGGGACCACAAACATCAAGTTTGAATGCCTTCAAGCATCTGTTGCCTTTGGTCAAGTATTTAAAAAGTTCATCAGGATTTTTGTTATCTTGACACTTGTCAAGATCTAGTAAGGAGATTAATGGATGAGAAAAGGCCAAGTTTTCAAAAGGATCCTAGTAGGATTTTGCTAGCCAATAAATAGAAAAGGATGAGAATTTATCCTTTCAACTCTAATAATGTGGTCTATATCTCACATATAGAATATTCAAAGTAACCCAAGCTTGATTAGATACATCTAAGTGGAGTGAAAAAATGTAGCAATAAAATATCTATAGTCCAATACTACAATAAGTAGCATGCCAAGTTTTAAATACAAGGATCAAATCATTCACACTTGGTAGGGACATGCAAATACCTTCAAAATAGCTCTGTCAGTTCTTTAAAAATGGACTTGAATACATGAGGGGCTCAAGGATATTTTTAGTGTTTTAGATGGTTGATCTCATAATCAAATTAGTTGCATGATTTTAATGTTGAGGAGCTCAAGAACAAGGAGGGATCCATAGTTATTGGTAATGTGTACTCTTAGTTCCTCACTCTAACATGTAAGTCACTCTTCTATCTTATCTTTTCTTCTATATGTATAAGCTTTTGAGATATTATAAGGATCAATTTTTCCATACTCGAAGAACATTTGTATTGTACCTCTTTTGATGAATAAGATAGAGTTGATATCTCCTCAAAAGCCTATGTTTTAGTGTATTTTCATGGTCTATTGGGAGATGAAAGTGATAACTAACTATTCCTCTCATCTTATAGCCTTTCCATTATACCAAATTGTAGGTGTTAAGCTCATCCTTGTAGGTCACATAGTGTGCTCTATCATCTTGTTTATATTTCAAGTGCAAGCTCTGTCTAGTGTCTTTGATAGACCTATTGAACAATTATCATAGATCATGCACAAACCTGAGTCCTTATGAAAAATATTGAAGCTTGAAGGCTACCATTTGAGTAGTGTAAATAGATTCATGTCCTTTATCATCTTCTTAGTGCATGTCAAGTAGATGAAGGTCATATTTTTGGTGTATCACCATCATAGATAGGATTTCCCTTCAACTTTCTTTCTTACCTTTCCCCTCTTCCCTTTTCCACAGTAATTTATGGCATAGACTAGGGATCTTAAGAGATACACCAAAGAGAGCTAGCCCTTAGAATCTAGAGATTAAATCAGTTGATTAAGTTACCCATAGCCTAAGATTGTTTCCATGTTTTAGTAGACTATGAAGGCCTAAAACTACCATCACAAGGGTGTGAGTCTAGTTGACAATAGTTTTTGGAATGCCTGATGGGACTATGTTGTTCAATAAGTGAAGAGTTTTGGTGTTATCTTCATCTAATTAGCCTTTGGAGGCATGTGTGTAAACACCAATAATGTATCTAAGTATTCATCAACCGGTATGAGTAGCCTAAGTTCCCAATCATCATTATTTGGTATGTATACTCAATTGTCTTTTGATCAACATGCTTATTCTATACCTCAACATCACACTTATCAAACTAATAATGTTTATGTGTCCCCGTTAAGTGGCCCTCAAACAACCTTTCAACCCTATTATGGCCTTTGTTTACCTCCTGCTCCTATGTATGACCAAGATCAGTCTCTTTTGCATTCAAATCAGTCTATTAATTCCCCTTGTCAAGACTATGTTTATCCTATTACATCCTTGTCAAGATTCAAGCAAATATTATCATATTATATTGAGTTGATAAGGGACATTTGTAGGGGTTTAGATATTTCTTTATTCATCCTTATTCATGTTCTATAAGAGGCAAGGAGTTCTCTTCAGTTGGTCAAGAATAGGTGGTTAGTTTATGAGGATGAACAAAGGGTAGTTTGTTCGAGGGATAATAAGGTGTGGTTGAGAAGCATAGTCCAAAATTTATAAAGTGTCTTTATATCTTATGAAGATCAATAGACCTAGTGTAATCATTCCTTTGTGTGTTTTCCCATCCAAGAGCCTTAATCTTAGCCTCTAAAGTTTCAAATCGACCCCTTAGTCAACCTTGTCCAAGTCCATCCTTGTCAAAAATTAGAGAATAAATACTAGACCAATCAAGAATAATCATAAAAATCAATAAGGAGGTTAGACTTGGACAATAATTCCCCATTCATGATATGGAGAGGATAAGGAGATTTTTGTATAAGTTTTGGAATATGTGGGCATCCATTGAAAAAGGTGACTATCCACACATTGAGAAGAAAGAGATGAAGGAATGGATACTCTCAATAGAGGATATCTTGACTCATTATGAGGATTAGTATGTTAAACCCACAATAATAAGTTGTCCTCTCCAACCCCTATGCCCATTCCCACTCAAGATTATGAAACCATGCCACCATGGATATTCCTACACCTTTTCCCTTGATTATGTCATTCCTTCTTTTATGAAACCACCCCCTCCTATACCCATTCAAAAAAAATAAAAAGTTATTGTTCTGTACACATTTCCATCATGGAAACTAATTCAAAAGGGCATAGAGAAGAAGGAAGAGGTGATAGTTGTGGTGATCCAAGAGCTAGTTCAGGAGAAGGAGGAATTAGTGGTTGAAGAATATAAAAAAGAATTATTAGCTTAGCTCAGTGAGATTGCCCTACAAGAGTTCCAAGAATATTTCTCCCTCTCTCAATATCTACCAAAGAGACTACTCAAAGTAACTAGTTGGAAAGACACTCTCTTGAGCTACAAGCAAAATGAACTTCTTCACCGTCCCACCATCTCCCTCTTGGAGGAAGAACTTATTTTTCAAGGAATAGAGGAGGATCTTAAAGTCAAATTTGAGACTGAAGAGGACAACACAAGTGTCTATGATGAGGAAATAATGATAGGTAGTCCTCTCCAAAAAAGGGAGGAGAAATCAGGTTTAGGCCAACTATTGTGGCATGGCTTTGAAATTGATTAATTAGAGCCTGAAGGTAGTATTGATGCATTCATACTTAAATAGGTGTGTATTTAGGATGAATATAATATTAAAGAGGATTTTTTTTTGTCCCAATAGCTTCCATTTTGTGTGGTTGTAGACGAAGATGACCAAAGTGCAAACATTGACATAGTCAATTAATTAGTTGACCATGTTGGAGAGGTCATGAATGAGAAAGAGGATCAAAATGAAGTATGGAAGTAGATATACCATGACTTCATGGATTAGGCAGAGATTCTAAACTAGCCTATGCCTCCTCCAAAGTATGAGGATGAACTCACCAATCAAGTTGAAGAACTTGACCAATCTCAAGATGAATTGTCCATTGAAGGCAGTACTGATATCTTCAAGAATGAGGGAGAATGGTCAGATACAAAGCCAAAAAAATATAACATGTTGGGCCTTAGGTAGATTGAAAAACTACCATATGGCTCCTTTCAAAACAAATAGTGTAAATATGGAGTTGAATTTGGCATTGTCTCAAATGACTAAGAGGAAGCTACCTTTTGGGATAACATAGATCTTTTCTGCTTAAGTCTAAATAGTCAACCAAGCACTAGTTCAAAGGAGCCATCACATATTGTGCTTGATTCAGAGCACAAAATTGAGTCACACTAATTCTCTTACATGGTTTGATGAAGTAGTGGATCAAAAGCTTAGAAGAGGATCCAAGTAGGTTTTCAAGGATCTAACATTAGTGTTCAAGGATAAGCCTATAAGCTAGAAAATAAGTGCAAAATATTTTATTTAGATAAGTCTTTACTTATTCATTCTTTCAAACTTTATAGGGACTAAGTGTTTCTTTTCTTTTGGGACCTTTTTTGGCTAAGTGTTGAATTATTTTAGACAAGTTGTCTGAGACAAGGTTTCTAAAGAGATGATTTCTTTCAAACAAAATGTCTAAAGAAAAAGGCAAAGACCTTTTATTTTAGGGAAATTATCTAGGATAATTTTCCCAAAGGGTAAATCTTCAATAAAATGGTCCTTTTAAAAATTTTCCAAAGGAATTCTATAGCAAAGTGTTCCAAACAATTTCCTCGAAAGATTCTTTTCTTGAGAAATGGTCTAGTTAAAAATTCTAAAGGAATTGGTTTTTTAGGAAAATTTCTAAAGGAATTGGTCTTTTCAAAATTCTCAAAGGGTACCCTCCTTTTGAAAAAGGTTATTTGAAAATTTATGAAAGGTTCATTGTAAAAACTCTGAAGGGAACTTCTCAGAAAAAGGGGTCATTTTCAAGAATTTTCAAGGGTACTTTCCTTTTAAAAAGGGCATTTCAAGTGAAAAATAGGTAAATTTACAAAAATATAAAGGTAATTTTCAAGAAATCTGAAAGAAATTCTTTTATTAAAAAGGCTGAAGACATGATTTCCTTTAGATAAATTGTCCATGAGCAAATAGTCTAAAGAAATGGACAAAAGTAAAAGTCTGAAGGAATTAATGATGGGCCAATAAACATCAAGTTTGAGCCCCTAAAAGTATCCCTTACCTTTGGTCAAGTTTTAAAATGGTTCATCAAGATTGTTTTGAACTTGACACTTGTCAAGATCTAGTAGGGAGATCAACGAATGAGAAAAGGCCAAATTTTTTAGAAGGATCTTAGTAGGATTTTGACAGCCAATTAGTAGAAAAGGATGAGGAATTCTCCTTTCAACTCTAATGATATGGTCTACCTCTCACATATAAAACATGTAAAGTAACCCAAGCTTGATTAGATGCATCTAGGTGGAGTGTGAACATGTAGGAATAGAAGATATATAGTCCAAGACTATAGTAAAGAGCACACCATGTTTTAAATGCAAGGATTGAACCATTCACACTTAGTAAGGACATGTAGTTACCTTCAACATGGATTTGTTAGTTCTTAAAGAATGGAACTGAATGCATGAGGGGCTTGAGGAGATTTATGGTGTTTTGGATAGCTAATCTCATAATCAAAGTAGTTGCATGCTTTCAATGTTTAGGATCTTGAGAAAAACAAAGAGGGATCCACATTTATTGGTAACGTCTACTCTTAGTTCCTCACTCCAACATGAAATTCCCTCTTCTCTCTTGTCTTTTCTTTTATATGTATAAGCTTTTGATCCATTATAAGGATGAATTTTTCCATGTTCAGAGAACATTTATATTGTGCCTCTTTTGATGAATAAGATATAGTTGATATCTCCTCAAAAACTTGTGTTTTATTGTATTTTAGTGGTCTATTAAGAGATGAAAGTGATAGCTAAGGCTTCGTCTCATCTTATCCTTTCCATTATACCTATCTATAGGTTTTAATCTCATCCTTTTAGGTCATATAGTGTGCTCTATCATCTTGTTTATGTCAAGTGTAAGATCTTTCTAGTGTCTTTGACAAACCTATTGAATAATTATCTTATATCATGCACATGATCAAGCACCTATGTAAAATAATAATTCTTAGAGGATGCCATTTGAGTAGTGTAATCAGATTCACGTCCTTGTTCATCTTCTCAATGTATGTCAAGTAGATGAAGGTCATGTTTTCAGTGTATCACCATCATAGATAGGATTTCCATTCAAGTTTATTTCTTACCTTTTCCCTCTTCCCTTTTCCTCAAAAAATTATGGCATAGACTAGGGATCCTAAGTGATACACCAAAGGGAGATGTCCCTTAGAATCTAGAGATTCAATTCATTACTTAGGTCACCCATAGCCTAGGATTATTTTCATGTTTCAGCAGATTGTGAAGGCCTAAAACTACCTTCACAAGGGTGCGAGTCTGATTGACAATAGTTTTGTGAAAAATAAGTCACTTTGAAAAAATTCAAAGGTATTTTTCAAGAATTCTAAAAGAAATTATTTCCAAAAAAGGTCAAAGACATGATTTCCTTCAAAAGAATTGTCCATGATCAAATAGTCTAAAGAAATGGCTGAAAATAAAAGACTAATAGAATTAATGATGGGCCTACAAATGTCAAGTTTGAGCCCCTTCAAGTATCTATTGCCTTTGGTCATGTTTTAAAAAGTTTCATCAAATTTCCACTAGACTGACATTTTTCAAGATCTAGTAAGGAGATCAATGGACGAGACAAGGCCAGGTTTTCAAAAGGATCCTAATAGGATTGCAATAGCTAACAAATAGAAAAAGACAAGGATTTCTCCTTTTAACTTTGATGACATGGTCTACAGTTCACATACATAACATATGAAGTAACCCAATCTCAATTATAAGCATCTAGGTGGAGCACAAACACATAGAAATAGAAGATATATATTCCAAGACTGCAGTAAGGAGCATGCCAAGTTTTAAATGCAAGGATTAAATCATTCACACTTGGTAAGGATGTATAACTAACTTTGACATGGATCTATTAGTTATTAAACAAGGGACTTGAATCCATGAGGGGCTCAAGGATATTTGTGGTGTTTTGGATGGTTGATCTCATAATCAAAGTAGTTATATGCTTTCAATGTTGAGAAGCTCAAGAATAATGAGGGATCCAAAGTTATTCATAATGTCTACTCTTAGTTCCTCACTCCAACACACAAGTCCCTCTTCTCTCTTGTCTTTTATTCTATATGTAAAATCTTTTAAGCCATTGTAAGGATCAATTTTTCCATGTTTAGAGAACATTTGTATTGTACCTCTTTTGATGAACAAGATAGATTTTATATCTCCTCAAAATACTATGTTTTAGTGTATTTTCATGGTCTGTTGGGAGATGAAATTGATAGCTAAGTCTTCCTCTCATCTTATCCTTTACATTATATCTATTTACAAGTGTTAAACTCATCCTTGTAGGTCGCATAGTGTGCTCTATCATCTTGTTTGTATGGCAAGTTCAAGTTTTCTCTAGTGTCTTTGACAGACCTATTGAACAATTATCTTAAATCATGCACAAGCCCAAGCCCCTATGTGAAATAATAATGTTCAAAGGCTACCATTTGAGTAGTGTAATTAGATTCAAGTCCTTGTTCATATTCTCATTGCATATCAAGTAGATGAAGGTCATATTTTTGGTGTATTACCATCATAGATAAGATTTTCCTTCAAGTTTCTTTCTTACATTTTCCCTCTTCCCTTTTCCTTAATAATTTATTGCATAGACTAGGGATCTTAATAAATACACCAAAGGGAGATAGCCCTTAGAATCTAAATATTCAATCCATTTATTAGGTCACCCATAGTCTAGAATTGTTTCCATGTTTCAATAAACTGTGAAGCCTTGAAACTACTTTCACAAAGGTGTGAGTCTGATTGACAATAGTTTGTCCATGCATGAACAAAATAATCTATATTTGATTTGGTATATTATTGACTTATTAATGGTTCATAATTTACATGTTCCATATTTGTTTCAAAAAATATTATGTTGTATATGGGGTGTGGCTAAGCACATTCATTATAGATTTTTACAATTTGTTGACTTGTTGATGACCATAGACGAATTATCACTTTTAATAAATATGAAAAATATTGGATAGAAATTATTTAACGTCTATTCCACATTCATCATAGATCAAACTTATCTTAACAATGTATGCTGGCCAATTTGTAATAGTTGGTATGTTCATGATAACATTATATGTTAGATTTTACTCCAAACAAGCATATGTTTTTACATTTCCAGAAACAAAGGAATTATAAAAAGACTATAATACATAGCATCACAAAGATATTATGTATAAAACATCTTTTTTTCATATATAAATAGAACTAAATATGTTATCTCCATAATAAGATGTGTCTTCTAACATTCTAGACAATCTACATAGTCTCATCTTTACAACATTTATTTCCAAATAAAACTAAAGAACAACATTGGTTCTTGATAAAGGTGTTTTTATTGAGGGGAATTGATATTTGTTTAATTTATTATAGTACAATGGTTCATAATGTCTATACACCGAGTCTTGATCATGGAACAATATGAAATATCAACGCAAATGTATGTTTTTGTTAAAATGGAAATATTTTTTCCCCTATTAAAGACCAAAAACAAATGAGGATTCTTAACATTTATAAATCCAATTTATACAAAAAATATCACCCCATAAACCATGTTCAATAATTATTTTTGATGAAATTTCTAAAATTTACATCTGATAAAAATATGTTTATGTGTCCAGTACTTGATACAATTGTGTGTGTGTGTGTGTGTGTGTGTGTGTGTGTGTGTGTGTGTGTGTGTGTGTGTGTGTGTGTGTGTGTGTGTGAATTTATGCAAAAATTCTCACCCCATAACCATGTAAAATATTTATTTTTGATGAAATTTCTAGAATTTACATCTGATAAAAATATGTTTTCGTGTCTTGTACTTTATATATATATATATATATATATATATATATATATATATATATATATAGACACACACACACACACACACACACACACACACACACACACACACACACACACACACACACACACACACACACACACACACACACACACACTCATTATATTTATAATATAAAAAATATCAGGTGAATATAAAATATCATTTTTGATTGAGAGATACATTGGGGACCCATATTTTTAAGCTGAAGGGGAAATATTGTATAAACATAAATAAAAATTAGATTTTACAACCATAAATATATCTATAACATTATGTCAAGTAATAGTGAACATGTATATTGATATGATAAAGAGACTCACTATTTGTGTACATTCTTCATATTCTATATTGAATGAAATACATGAAAAATAGAAACAAAATAATAATGGATATATAAATAATCACATTATATTTATAATGATAGATAAGGTATTCACCTAATATATTTTATTTATCATTATATATAAAATGTGAATGAGTATTTAGATCTATTTATATTGTATATAAGGTATATATAAGGAGTATGTGTGTGTATATATAAATAAAATATGTTACATATACATTTTATATATATAGATATGCATGTAATGTAAATAAATCTAATTCCAGTATTCACTTATATTTTATCTATAAAAATAAATAAATATATTAAATGAATATATAGTATCATTTTTAATTGATAAATAAGTTGGGATTCAAATTTTTAAACAAGAGGGACATACATTGTACAATTATAAATAAATACTACCTTTTACAACTATAAATGCATATATAACATTATATGAGTAACAATGCCCATATATTGATCTACAAATAATTATATTGATATGAAAATAATTATATAGATCTGCTAAAGAGACTCACTATTTGCGTACATTCTTCACATTCTATGTTTAATGGAACACGTGATTTTTCCCCCTTCCAATCACCTACCAATGTACTATTTGTGTACATTTTTCATTCTTTATTTGGTTTTAAATTACCAGCTTATGGTTTTTAAAACACCACGTCAAGCCTAGCTGATTAGTTACTCCTCCTATGGAGCCAACATTCTTGTCTCTTTATAACAATCTATGTAAGAATGATGCCTTTGTGATGGTGGCTGGTGGTTGAGTACATTTGCATGTGAGCCTTCCATGTCATTAGTAGTTAATATTTTAGGTGGGGCATCACTTCCCATGGATCTAGAAGATTATCTATATCAAAAAATAATTGATTACCAATATATAAAACTATCTACATAAAAATATTAAATTTGAAGAGAATTGTAAATGCCTTTCTGCTATTGAAATCCTATTTTACTTAACTATAATAGGGAAAAAGTAGGAAGAAAATAATAATGAGTAGAGCCCCTTGTTGTGAAAAATTGAGCCTAAAAAATAGGGGCCTGGATATTTGATGAAGATAAGATTCTTTTGGAGTATATTAAAAAATATGCTTATGGAAGCTGGCATACTCTTTTGAAGCAAGCTAGTCTACACAGTATATATATGTACTGTATTGATTTCATTTCTAGAAAATGCATGCATATCGATATCAAAAATCATTTAAATCGAATTAATATTCACATGTGTATTGCATTTGAACTTAATGTACTTAGTAAATTAGATAGAATTTATATATTTAAGTGATTTTTCTTGGCAAAACAAATTCCATAGAGGAAGAGGAAATAATTGGTAGATTGACATGTGAACTTATGTATATAAATTGTGAATATATGCAATATTAATGTGGACAGGGATTTTGAGGTGTGGAAAGAGTTTCTACCTACATTGGGCTAATTACATGAGACTAGATATTAGGCAAGGTTGATTTGCCCCAAAAGAAAAAATAAGTATTATTCAGTGGCATGCAATTCAAGGCAACATGTATAAAAAAATACACTATCATATATTATATATTGGATTAATCATATCATTGAAAGATTGATTTCATTAAATGTGTTATATCCCACATTCAAAAATCTCTAAAACTGAAAAAGGTGTTATAAGTTTTTTTTGCATTAAACTGGAAAGTACTGCTGGCAGTTTTTGGCTACTAGAAAAATTCTTAGTAGTATATTATATTGCATTGAAAAGGTGTTGCCAGTTTCTCTAATGAATTAAAAGGTATTGTGGCCATGGTACCATCTTAATCCTATTCATTTATCCATGTTACCAAAGCACACAACATTTGAAAACACCCATTGTCAAAGTTATTTTTTATCTTTTAGTAGAATAATTACACTCTTATTTTAATATGTTTGAAATCTGAAGGTGGTCTGAAATAGCTTCCCAACTCCTAAAGAGAAGAACCAAAAATGAGATAAAAAACTTTTGGAACTCCCTCCTGAAGAAAAAGATATTACAAATGGGATTGGATCTACTGACCCATGCACCCAAAGCCCAAATAAACACTATAGAAGGATCACAAGGATCTCAGTATTCAACATTGATGAGCCACATGTCATGGTGGGAAAATGCAAGGCTTGAAGATAAAACAAGGTACTCTAGAGATTTAACTCTGTCATCTTCATCTTCTTTTCCTAAGTTGATGGGACATGATAATGCAAAGGCCAATGCTAAGGCACCCACTGACGTTTTCATGAAGTTATGGAATTTAGAAGTAGGCAAGGCTTTCAAGAAGGATGCCATCACTAATAACTCTAAGATTAAAATTAAAAATGGTGAGAACCCATAGGGAGTAGATCATGATTAGGAGCATGCCTTTTTATGGACCAAGTCTTGAGTTAAGCTTCACCCCACTTTTATTCTCATGCTCTCGTTATAGTTTTGATCATATAACATTGATCAACCTAATGGATTAAATCAGAGTCAACATAATTCATCTGATTAGATTAGAAATGATAGATCCCATGATTTTTCCTTTGTTAATATGATCAGAGTCAAAATAGAAAATAATAAGTCTACCCATGATGGAAACTATAGCTGTGATGAATTAGCCCATGGTATTTGTCAGAGCTGCCCCTGGACTTCCCTAATAATAATACTACTAATAATAACAATAACCCCATGAACAACATAACCTCTATGATGACATAATTGAGTACTATATTTTAGCAATAGTTAGCTTAGCCATGTACATAAATTCACCTAGATGAAGACAATGATGATTGGAACAATGTTAAATTGAGAGAGATATGTGCCTCAACAAGCTATATTAATAATATGTATGTAGGGCTACAAGTATTACTTGAACAATAAGCTATTTTCATAACATGTACAGTTTCTTGTGTACATGCGATCTTAGTTTCCATTTTCTGAACACAGTGATATGTGTAACCATTTTATCAATGTAATTAATTTATCTATATATTGATTGTTCTCAAAAAAAATTGAGCTCAATTTTTTTTTCCTCCTAGGGTGTCTTCTAATTATTATTTTTTAGACAATAGAAATAATCCTCTACAAAAAAGATTATACCCCCAATGATTATGCATGTGACTAGCTATATTGCTATTATTTTTTAATGTTTGTTTTAGAAAGCTATTTGAGAATAGGTTCATATGTTACTTTCATGAAACTATTCAAGAGTAGGTTCATGTATCAGTTATTGTTATGATATATGATTTTAATTGTAAATTTATAAATAAAGATTATAATTTATATAATAATAATTATAATTTATTTTTAATTTAAAAACTATTTAATATATATTTTATGATGATACTTATATTTTCTAATCATTATTATAATTAAAAAATGGGATATATTACCATATTTATTAAAAGAAAAATATAAAGATGAAAGTATAAAATAGTTTATAATAATAGATTAGTCAGTTGGTATTTAAAACCTAAATTAAATGATTGTGGGAAAAAAATAATATTGAATTCTAAGTATTAAAATATATAATTAAAAGTAATAAATATTAAGTACAAGAAATAATGACACAAAATTAAAGACGTTTCAAATAATGTTTGGGAGGGATGTTAACCCAAGAAGTGGGCTCCTTTGATAGTAGATTTAACACCACCAAATCATCTTGAATATTAACATGCATAAAAACTTTCCACCTAGGTGATAGAGGAATGAGCATCATAATATCCATGCCATCATGAGAAAGGAAGGTCCAATTCAAAAAATTAATAATAGAGTTTCCATGTGGCTGTAGACTTTAACCTCTTCATTCAGGATCTGAGGTTGGATAAGTGACTTGGTCACTAGCTCCATTGCCACCATGATGCTAGTGGACGAGAAGCCTATAATGGTATATTGGAAGGAACTCTAATCATATTATAGGGATCACTCCCCAAGTCTTTGATAATATCTTGTAAGTGCTTATGTTCCAAGTCAAATTTGTTGTCCTATGGTTGACACTGAAAGAATGTAGATGTAAGCACATAAACATTATCATTAATCAAAAAAATTCTATGAAATAATATCATTATTGGGTATAGATTATGAAAATACCTTTGTGCCATTGGAAAGACAAGAGACCATTGGAATGGTGATTTTATTATCATCTTAAAATAAATAGAGCATACATCACATAGATCTAAAAGTGACTTATTTAAGGTGTACTTAGAAGAGGGGGTATATGTACAACAACCACAAACTTTTTGAGTACATGATAATGAAAATCAAGTATATAAGTTGAATAATTATTTATATGGCCTCAAAAATCACCAAGATCATTGTATGCCTAAATTGATGGTTATTTTCAGAAGAATGGCTTCAAGAGATGTAAGAGTGACCCTACTTTTTACTACAAGAAAGAATGTAAGTATATCCTTTTTGTAATTTTGTATGTTGATTATTTTTTGTATATAGGTAACATTTCTAAGTTGAAGTAATAATTCATTATTGTTATGATAGATGAATTTGAAATGAAATATTTAGGTATCATGCAATAGTTCCTAGAAATGGAAGTTCATCATGGTAAGGATGAAATCTTCATTTTTCAAACAAAGTATGCAAAGGATATGTTGAATAAATTTAGTATGGTTGAATTTATGAAAATATAAACTCCAATTTCACATATAGTTATGTTATATAGAGAAAATATTGTTGCAATAGTTGATGAGACAACTTATAAAAGTATTGTTATAAGTTTAATGTTTCTAACTTACAAGACTGGATCATATATTTTGCTTCAAGATATATGTTTGATCCAATTAAGATTCATATAAAGGTATCTAGGAGGATATTTACATATGTTAAAGGTAATATCAATTTTAGTATTCATTATAGCACCACTAAAAAAATTCAAAATGATAGTTCTAGTGATTTTGATTCAGGAGGTAGTTTAGATGACCATAATTCAACATTTGGCAATAATATTTTACTTGGTTTAGGTTTGGATACATGGATCTTAAAGAATAAAAGTTTATTTTCCTTTTTAACTACAAAAGAATAATATATTACAATCACTTTATTAGATACATATCCATTATGGCTCTAAAAAGTTATAGAACTTGGGGTGAAAAGAAATCAATTGACAATTATTTCTTTTGATAAAATGAGTGCTATCAAATTGGCCAAGAACCTAATTTATCATAGAAATTCAAAGCATTTTTATTTAAATTACCACTTCATTTAAGATTTGGCTCAAAATAAGGAGGTGGAATTGAAGTATAGAAACACCTAAGTCTTTCAAATATATTTTCTATAGATGTTATAAAATTTAATTTCTGAAACTCTGAGATTAAATTATTTGTCCACTCAGCACCAAGGAGGAAAATGTTGGATAAGTGTTTTTGAGTGATGTTTTTAGTCTATTTTTAAAAAATAATAAAGACAATGGAATAGATTAGATTAGTTTGTTTTATAATAATTAGTTTTATTTGTTATCTTTTTGGCAAGATTTAGAATAATATATTCACAAAAATATCATGTCCACATGATTTTTTTAAATACATAATAATGGATTAATTTTATTGAGTATAATAATATAAATAATCAATTTAAAGAATGTGTTGGTCTGGGTTATCTGAGTTGTGTATGGCGCTTCTCTTTTCATTGTATGTTATTTCTTAGTGAAAGTTTATCTTTTTTAAATTGTGAGAAGTATTTGTTCTTTATATTAAAAATCTTCATAACAACACATTTCAATGCACTAGTTACCTTAGACAACACCTTTCAGTAGTTATATTAATAAACAATATTTAAAGAACCTCTAATCATAAACCATGAATAAAATAACTAATCAAAAGTAACAAATCTTTTTCATGATCCACCCTATTAAGAAAGTATATAACTTCCTTTACAAAGGAATTCTTTTAGGAAGTATTGGAAGAATATAATTACTTTTATAAATTGTTATAAAATAGATGAGGGAATATGGAATAACATGATTAGGATTTTTTGTCATCTTTGTCATTCTCTACATATCTAAATTTTGGGTTGGCATTATATTAGATCAAAAATTAAAATAAATTGATAAAATTAAAAGACACCTACCAACAAGTAGGTTCAAAAATAAATAAATAAAAACATTTTAATATTATATTTTATTAGTTTGAACATGTGATTTGGATGCTAATCTAAGTAAAGAAGTTAAAAATATGGAGACTCATTGTTGACCCAGAACGGTTGTGGAGGAATCGTTAAGCAAGAGGAAGAACATGCGAATTAAATAAAAAAATAAATTGATGATAAAGTGGGGCATTATAATTCAAGAGTGCCCAAATATTAATGTTAATTAGGAAACACAAAGGTCTATGAAATAAAAATTTGGGGTAAGATTATAAACAAAGAAACTTGGGTGGAAGAAAGAGAACTATTTGAAAGAATTTAATATCACTTATAATCATATAAAAAAATCCTAATAATAATAGAAATCAGGTGGATGGTGAAAATATTGATGATTAAATTAAGGACTAGTGCTTACCATTTTATATATGAAATTGGTAGGTGGACAATGCTTAATGAAATCTAGAAAAAGAGAATTTATACTTTAATATTCGTACAAGTAGATTAAACCACATCATAAAGTGCTCAACTTAAAAATTGACACATTGACTACCTTTTCCACATCATAAAGTGACCAACTTAAAAATTGATAGTCGGACTACCTTATATTATAAAAAATTAGATTAAATAGAATAGCAAAATAAACTCAATAGAATAACATTGGTCTCAAATAACTGTTTTCACATTGAACACCCTTATTGTGGCTATTTTTCTAAATATACTCAACAAGAGTTTTATCTTCATTGGGTTTCCAACACCCTTTATTTAGGTCCAATTTTTCATGGCAATGGGTTCTACACTTTATTCTTTTGTTTTTTTCTTCCCATTTCACTGCAATAAAATAACTAATTGTATATGCTTGTTTGAATAAGAATGGATTGCAACAACATAAAATGGACTTAAAATATCCTAAGATTATATTTTACATTTTAATAAATCTATTTTTCTAATTTAAAAAGTTTAGTAATATACTATATATCTTATAATGGTGTCTATGTTTTATAATTATCAATAAAATTAAAAAATAAATAAAAATAAATTGGAAACATAATATCATATTTATTAAAACAAGAATATAGAGATAAAATTACAAAATAATATACAATAATAGATTAGTTGGTTGGTATTTACACCCCAAAATAAATGACTTTAGGGAAAAAATAGTATTAAATACCAAGTATTGAAACATAGAGTTAATAGTAATAAATATTAAGTACAAATAATGACACCAAATGAAGGATGTGTCAAATCATCCTTGGGAGGGATGCTAACCCAAGAAGAGGGATCCCTTGATAGAATATTTAGCACCACCAAACCATCCTGACTATTAACTTACATAAACACTCTCCACTTAGGTGATAGAGTAAAAAACATCATAATATCCATGCCATTATGAATAGGGAAGATCCAATTCAACAACCTAACGATAAACTTTACATGCCATGGTGGATTTTAACCATTTCATTGAGGAACTGAAGGTGAAGAAGTGGCTATGTGACTAGTTTTATTACCACCTTAAAATATATTAGATTAGTTTGTTTTATAATAATTAGGTTTATTTGTTATCATTTTGGTTAGATTTAGAATAATATATTCACTAAAATATCATGTGAACATGATTTTTTTTAAATACATCATAATGGATTAATTTTGTTAATTATATGAATAAAAATAATCAATTAAAGACTGTGTTGGTCTGGGTTATCTGAGTTGTGTATAATGCTTCTATTTTCATTGTATGTTATTTTTTAGTGGATGTTTGTCTTTATTGAATTGTGAGAAGTGTTTGTTCTTTATATTAAAAGTCTTCATAAAAACACCTTTCAATGCAATAGTTAACTTTGACAACACCTTTCAATATTTATATTAATAAATAATATTTAAAGAACCTCTAATCATAAACCATGAATAAAATAACTAATCAAAAGTAACAACTCTTTTTCATGATCCACCCTATTAGGAAAGTATATAACTTCCTCTACAAAGGAATTTTTTTTGGAAGTATTAGAAAATATAAGTAATTTTATAAATTTGTATACTTGCTATAAAATAGATTAGGGAAAATGGAATAACATGATTAGCATTGTTTGTCATCTTGGTCATTCTCTACATATCTAAATTTTGGGCTAGTATTATATTAGATCAAAAATTAAAATAAATTGATAAAATTAAAGGAAACCTACTAATAATTAGGTTAAAAAAAATAATTTTAATATTAGATTTTATTAGTTTGAACAGGGGATTTGGATACTAATCTAAGTAAAGAAGTTAAAAATATGGAGACTCATTATTGACCTAGAATGGTTGTGGAGGAAGCATTGAGAAAGAGGAAGAACATGTGCATGAAATAAAACAATACATTGATGATGAAGTGGGGCATTAGCATTCAAGAGTTCCCAAATATTAATGCTAATTAGGAAACACAAAGGTCTATGAAATAAAAATTTGGGGTAAGATTATAAATAAAGAAACTTGGGTGGAAGAAAGAGAACTATTTCAAATAATTTAATATCACTTATAACCATATAAAAAAACCTAACTAATAATATAAATCAAGTGGATGGTGAAAATAATGATGATTTAATTAAGGAATAGTACTTACCATTTTATATATGAAACTGGTAGGTGGAAAATGCTTAATGAAATCTATAAAAAGAGAATTTATACTTTAATATTCGTACATGTAGATTGGACCACACCATAAAGTGCTTAACTTAAAAATTGACACATTGACTACCTCTTCCACATCATAAAGTGACCAACTTTAAAATTGATAGTCTCACTACCTTATATTATAAAAAAATAGATTAAATAAAATAGCAAAATAAAATCAAAAGAATAGCATTTGTCTCAAATAACTATTTTCACATTGAACACCCTTATTGTGGCAATTTTTCTAAATATACTCAACAAGAGTTTTATCTTCATTGGGGTTTCAACACCCTTTATTTAATTCCAATTTTTCATGGTAATGGCTTCTACCCTTTATTCTTTTGTTTTTTTTCTTCCCATTCTGTTGTAGTAAAATAACTAATTGTATATGTTTGTTTGAATAAGAATGGATTGCAACAACATAAAGTGGAATTAAAATCTCCTAAGATTATATTTTAGATTTTAATTAATCTATTTTTTTTAATTTAAAAAGTTTAGTAATATAATATATATCTTATAATGGTGTCTATGTTTTATAATTATAATTAGTATGGTTTATTTTATATCAGTGTCCACTCCAATTGAACATATAGCTATGTTATATAGAGAAGATGGTGTTTATATAGTTGATGAGACAACTTATAGAAGTATTGTTAGAAATTTAATGTTTTTAACTCATAGAAGACCAAACTATATATTTTGTTTCAATATATATGTTTGATCTATTTAAGATTAATATGAAGGTATGCAAGAGGATGTTGAGATATGTGAAAGGCACCATCAATTTTGGTATTCAATATTATGCCACTAAAAAATCCAAAATTTTCTAGTTTTTGTGATTTTGACTAGGGGAGTAGTTTAGATGACTAGAATTCAACATTAGGCAATAATGTTTTACTTGATTTGAGTTTGTTTATATGGATATAAAATAAATAAAGTTAATTTAACTTTTCAACTAAAGAAGTATTATATATCGCAATCATTTTAGTAGGTACATAGGTATTATGTCTCTAAAAAGTTATACAATAAATTGGGGAGAAAAAAATCAACCTACAATGATCTCTTGTGATAACATGAGTGCTATCGAATTGGCCAAGAAACTAGTATATAAAAATAAGTCAAAGCATTTTGATTTAAAGTACCAGTTCATTTGAGACTTGATTCAAAAGAAAGAGGTGGAATTGAAGTATAGAAACACCTAAGAACATCTTCCAAATATCTTCACTATAGGTGTTATAAAATTTTATTTTTGAAACTCTGAGATCAAATTATTAGTCCACTCAACACCAAAGAGGATATTTTTGGATAAGTTCTATTGTGTGATATATTTTAGTCTATTGTTAAAAAAGAATAAAGACAATAGAATAGATGAGATTAGCTTGTTTTAAAAAAAATGTTTTATTTTTTATATTTGTGGTAGGATTTAGAATAATCTATTCACTCAAAGATCATGTTCACATTGAATTTTATAAAACATCATAATGGATCAATTTTATTGAGTATAAAAAGAAAAATAATCAACTGAAAGATTGTGTTAGTCTAGGTTCCCTCAGTTGTGTAGGGTGCTTCTATTTTCATTGTATTTTATTTCTTAGTGAAAGTTTATCTTTGTTGAACTATGAGATGTCTTTGTTCTTTATATTAAAAATATTCATAACAACAAATTTTAAGGCATCAGTTACCTTTGACAACACCGTTTTATGGTTACATTAACAGACAATACTTAAATAACCTCCAATCATAAACCATGAATAAAATAATTAGCCAAAATTAACAAATCTTTTTTATGTTCCACCTTATTAAAAAAATATAACTTCCTTTTTGAAGGAATTTTTTTTTTTAAGTAGAGGAATAATATAAGCATTTTTTGTCAATTTTTATATTCGTTACAAAATAGATGAGGGAAAGAGGAATCATGGGATTAGGATTGTTTATCGGGATAATGGTTCTCTATAGATATAAATTTTAAGATAACATTATATCATATTTTAAATTAAAATAGATTGATAAAATTAAAGAACACCTATTAATAAGCAAATTCAAAATTTTAAAAAAATTAATTTTATATTAGATTTTATTAGTTCAAACATATGACCTCTATGTTAATCTAAGTAAATAAATTCAAAAATCCTTGTTGACCTATAATAGTTGTGGAGGAAGAATTGAGTAAGAAGAAGAATATATGATTAAAAAAAGATACGAAGTTGATGAGAAATTAGGGAATTAGCATTTAAGAGTGGCCAAACACTAATCCTAATGAGGAAACACAACGATCTATGAAATAAAAATTTAGGATAACCATATAAAGAAAGAAACTTAGATAGAAGAAATAAAATTATTTCAAAAAATTTAATCTCACTTATAAGCATATAAACAAAAAATAATTAAACAATAATATAAATTAAATAAATGGTGAAATATTTATAATTTAATTAAAGATTAATATGAATCATTTAAAATATAAAACTAGCAGATAAATAACACTTAATGAAATGTAGAAAAATAAAATTTGTACTCTAATATTAGTATAGTGAGAATGGACCACATCATAAAATGACCAACATAAAAATTGACACTAATATATATAGATATTATGATGTAAGAAAAAAAAGGGCGGATCTTCCAAAGGCCATAGCTTTTGACTCGCAACTCCATTTAAGCTCTTCCACATGCCAAAATGACCATATCAAAAAGTTTAATTCTACCCTAAGTTGTTGTGTCCACTTAGATTTGATTTTGATATTTTTTGGACGCCAAAAATGATCATTTGATGGTCTAAAATAAACATTTAATGTTTTTTTTAAGAATTTTCTAATTTTAGAAATTGTATATTTTTAGAACTGAAAGTCAACTTTAGGTGAATTTCATCTCATTTGCTAATTTTAGTATTTAGGTTATTTTGAGAAATTTCTATAGCTATACACACTTACATGTGAAACTTAATATAAATAATGGTTTCTAAAAATAGACATTTCTTTTTAGATTTTAGATATTTTCAAATTTTTGCATGTCAACTCTAAATTCTAAGTTGAGGCTTATTTAAGCATGGTTTAGGTTTATAATTATTTTAAGTAATCAATATGAATCAATTTTGAGTATTTTTTAAAGATCTTGGCCTATTGGTAATTTTCTTGTTCCTGATAGTTTTTGGGTTTATTATCTGGTATCAGAGCAAGTTTGAATCTTGGATGAGTAACGAATGGAGAGAGGATGAGGAGGTGCTGTGTAGATGAACTAGACTATATAAGATATGTAGAGACATGTTAAATAATTAATAGATGTTATCACCAATCAATAAATAAGATAAGGTGGTGATTAGGAAGACACATATAGTGATGAAAAATTTCAATAAGAAGAAGAATGACAAGAGCAACCACCATCGATGGAAGAAAGGATGGTTCAAGATTTAAAAGGAAGAAATGAAAGAATAAGGTTGATGTTCCAAATTATGGAGGTAGTTTAAAACCAAAGGATTTGATAGATTGGATAAATAGCATGGAGAAGTTCTTCGAGTGGAAGACTATGAGAGAAGATAAGAAGCTAAAATTTGCATGCATGAAATTAAAAGGTCATGCAATGATTTGGTGGGATCACCTACAGAAAGAGAGATAGAGAAAAGGTAAAGAGAAGATTAATTCATGGAAAAAGATGGAGAAGAATCTGAGGGAGAAATTTCTTGTTGTAGATTATGCACAAACCATATATAGAAGATTTTAGAATTTAAGGTAAAAAGATCATTGTATACAATAGTATGAAAATGAATTTTAAAATCTTTTCATACAAGTGGAACATGATGCAACATAAGAGTAGATGGCTGAAAGATATGTGAATGGTTTGAAATTTTTTATTCAAGATGAATTAATCATGCATAGAATACTTAACAAGGAGGAGGCTTATCAATTAACTTTGAAGGTAAATGAAAAACAAAATAGACAAAATTTTAGAAAGTTGTCTACTAGTCCAATAAGATGTGGATCCCCTATAATATTGGGATGAGTTGTGTTTAATACCACCATAGGTGGCTTTAATGCCAAAATGAAAGAAGATAAAAGGCAAGGGTTTCAATACCAACAAAGAGAAAGAAGATTTCAAAGAGGATGATGTTACAATGGTGTCAGAGGATGGTTTTTGAATCAATGTAGAACGTATGTTTGTTATAGATGTGAAGAACAAGGTCACAGAGCATTTGAGTGTCTAAACTATCAATATCAATAAAGGATGGGAGAAGATTGCCCAAAAGTAAATCTAGTTAAGGCTGAAATAGAAGAGCAAAATACTAAAGTTGCACTAGCTGATATTGGAGAAAATCTCATGATGAAAAGAACCATGATCACTCTAAGGAAGGATCAAGTGCAAAATAAATAAGGTATTGATATATGGTTACAATCAAATATTTTTTGAAAAATATGTACTTTGGGTGGAAAGGTATGAAGAGTAATTATAGATGCGGGTAGTTGTGATAATATGGTTTCTAAAGAAATGATTGAGAAACTAAATTTGGAATGTGAAAAGCATCCTAACCCTTATTGAATTTCATGGTTTATGAAATGGAATTAGGTTATAGTAGATAAGCAGTTCTTCATGTTTTCTATATGAAAAACTTATAATGATGAAATATGGTGTGATGTTATTCTAATAGATGAATGTCATGTGTTATTGGGGAGACCATGGCAATTTGATAGGAAAGTAGTTCATGATGGAGCAAAGAACAAATACACTTTTTGAAAAGGTGGTACAAAGGTAGTTTTTTTAATTCTTAAAGAGGAAGAAAAGATAGAAAGCATGCTTTGTACTAAATAATTTATCCAAGATATGAAGGTAGTAAGTTGTTGTTATGCACTAGTACCAAAGAATGAAGAAATATAAATGGTGCCAATACCAACAAAAGAAGAAAGAGTGTTGAAATAATATGTATATGTTATGTTTTATGAGTTACCAGATGGTTCACCATCAAAGAGAGATATTCAACATCACATTGATTTAATTTTAGGATCAGCTCTACTCAATCAAGCAGCTTATAGGATGAGTCCAATAGAACAAGCAAAATTAAATAAATAGGTTATTAAATTGTTAAGGAAGAAAGTGATAAGGGAGAGTATGAGTCCATGTGTAACACCAACATTGCTAACTCAGAAGAAAGATGGAGGATGGAGAATGTGTGTGGATAGTAGAGCAATTAATAAAATTACAATAAAGTATAGGTTTCCTATACTTCATTTAGATGATATGATAGATGTGCCTATAGGAGAAAAATATTTTACCAAGATTGATTTAATGAGTGGTTACTATTAGATTTGAATTCGTGAAGGAGATGAGTGGAGAACTACATTCAAGGCTAGGGATGGCTTATATGAGTGGATGGTGATGCCATTCAGATTATCTAATGCACCTAGTACATTTATGAGGGTGATTAATAAAGTGCTATGAGAATATATTAGTAAGTTTATGGTTTTTTATTTTAATGATATTTTGATATTCAGTAAGACTAAGTAAGAACACTTACAAGATTTGAGAATGGTAATATATTTTCTATGAAAAAAGAAGTTGTATGCAAATTTGAAGAAGTGAACAATTTTGTAATTTTATGATTTGTAGTTTCAGTAGATGGTGTGAAAATGGATGAAGAAAAGATAAAGACAATTATTGAGAGGCCTATTCCATAAAGCTTTACAAAGGTAAGAAGTTTACATGGTTTAGAAACTTTTCACATAAAATTTATTTGAGCTTTTAGTATTATTGTGACACCAATAATAGATTGCATGAGAGGGAAGGAATTTTCATAGACTACAGTATCCACAAAAAGATATGAAATTTTGAAGAAGAAGATTACAGAAAGGCTAATTTTAGTGTTACCAAATTTTAACAAAGTGTTTGAGGTTGATTGTAATGATTTGTTTGTGTGAATTGGTGATGTGTTGAGTCAAGAAGGAAAGCCAATAGCATATTTTTGTGAAAAATTGAATGAGGTAAGGACAAAGTATTTTATTTATGATGTTGAACTTTATGAAATTGTACAATAATTAAGATATTAGAAGATTACCTAGTGCCTAAGGAGTTTATTCTATTTATAGATCATGAGGCTTTGAAGTATGTGAATACACAAAAGAAGTTGAATAGTAGGCATGCAATGTGTGTTTCCTTTTTTTAGGCATATATTTTTGTGTTGAAGCATAAATCAGGAAAATGAAATCAGGTAGTTGATGCATTGAATAGGAAGGTAGCATTATCAACTATTATGGTGAGTGAAGTAGTTATATTTGAAGCTAACAAAGAATTATATAATATTGATCCATATGTTAACAAGATATTTAAGAAGTGAAGGAATACATTAAAAGGTAGGATAAATGCTATTTATAATGAGTATCTTAGCCAATAAGGTTATCTCTTCAAAGGGAAACAATTGTGCATTTCAGTTGGGTCTCTATGAGATAATATAATAAGATAATTACATAGTGGTGGTTTAGCTAGACATTTTAGTAAGACAAATATAATAAATTTTGTGGAGGAAAAGTATTTTTGACCAAATATTAAGAGAGATGTAACAAGTTATGTTTCAAGGTTCATAATATGTCAGGTGGCTAAAAGACATGCACAAAATACTAGACAATACATGCCATTATTGGTTTCAAAATTAACCATGGACATATTTGGGTACGGATTTTTTGTTGGGATTTCCAAACACATAGAGATGTAATGATTCAATTTTTGTTGTTGTAGATAGATTTTATAAAATGGTTCATTTCATTTCATGTAAGAAAACCAATGATGCCACTAGAGTTGCAAAATTATTTGGTATGGATAATATGAGATTGCATGGTGTTCCAAAAACAATTACTTCAGATAGGGAGATAAAATTTGTAAGTCATTTTTGGAGGACTTTGTGAAAAAATATGGGTACTAAGCTACAATTAAGTAGTGCATATCACACAAAAATAGATGGATAAACAAAAGTTGTGAATAGGAGCTTGGGAAATTTATTGAGATACATAATGGGAGAGAAGCCAAAGCAATGGGACTTAGCTTTACCACAAGTTGAGTTTGAATTTAAAAATTTAATGAATAGATCAATAGGAAAGTCATCTTTTCAAATTATTTATGTGAAAAATACTATGGGTATTTTAGATTTGGTACAATTGATAATTGTAGATCGAATTAGTGATGATGCAGAAGCATTTGCAGAGCATATGTAATAGTTGTAAGAAGGTATAGAAGAAAGTTGTAGGAAAGTAATGAAAAATTTATAGCAACAATAAATGTTAAAATAATATCCAAGGCATTTGAAGAAGGAGAGTTGGTAATGGTTTACTTGAGGAAAGAGAGATTTCCAAAAGGCACATACAATAAGTTAAAGTACAAAAAAATTAGACCATGCAGAATTGTGAACAAAATCAATGATAATCCCTATGAGGTAAGTTTACCACAAAATTTTGATATATCTCTAGTATTTAATGTTTTAGATTTATATGAGTTCCATGGAGAAGATGGTCAAGATGATGAATATGAAGAAGTAAATTGGAAGCAACAAGTTCTAAAGAATAAGAGAGAATAAATAGTGTAGGTTTTAGATATGAAGATAGTGAGCACAAGGTGAGGGAACTATAATAGGTATTTGGTGCAATGGGAAGGATTGAATCAAGAAGACAAAACTTGGATTACAGAATGGAAGCTGAAGAAGATTGACAAAGGAAAATGGTAGCAATATAATCAGGCCAACTCGTAGGAGTTGAGTTGTTTTCAACTAGAGGAGAATGATGCAGAAAAAATAGGCCAACCTTTCAGAGGCCATAACTTTTGACTCATAACTCTGTTTGAGCTCTTCCATGTGCCAAAATGACCATAGAAAGCGTTATGTGAGTTTATGTTTCATATTTTTTAGATATGAAGATGGAGAAGAAGAATGGAAGAGATGATGTGGTGAATTTGTTGATGAATATATAAGATAAATTAGATATGATGATAGATCATATGCAAGAGGTAGAGAGCCAAAGATTTGGCATAGTGATAAAAAAGAAAGTGAAGTGTCTTGTGAATCTACTTATTGAGAGAAGGAGGAGGCAAGAGTTGAGACTTGCCTTAAGGAGAGAAAAGGAGTTGTTGAGATTAAAAAAAAGAAGAGATCATATGTGATCTTGAAAAAAAGCCTAATAATAATATAAATTAGGTGGATGGTGAAAATATTGATGATTTCATTAAGGAATAGTGCTTACCATTTTATATATGAAACTAGCAGGTGGACAATGCTTAATGAAATCTAGAAAAAGAGAATTTATACTTTAATATTTGTACAAGCAGATTAGACCACATCATAAAGTGCTCAACTTAAAAATTGGCACATTGACTACCTTTTCCACATCATAAAGTGACCAACTTAAAAATTCATAGTCTGACTACCTTATATTATAAAAAATTAGATTAAATAAAATAGCAAAATAAACTCAATAGAATAACGTTGGTCTCAAATAACTGTTTTCACATTAAACACCCTTATTGTGGCAATTTTCTTAAATATACTCAAAAAGAGTTTTATCTTCATTGGGTTCCAACACCCTTTATTTAGGTCAAATTTTTCATGGCAATGGTTTCTACTCTTTATTCTTTTGTTTTTTTTCTTCCCATTTCACTGCAGTAAAATAACTAACTGTATATGCTTGTTTGAATAAGAAAGGATTGCAACACCATAAAACGGACTTAAAATATCCTAAGATTATATTTTACATTTTAATCAGTCTATTTTTTTAATTTAAAAAGTTTAGTAATATAGTATATATCTTATAATGGTGTCTATGTTTTATAATTATCAATAAAATTTAAAAATAAATAAAAATAAATCAGAAACATAATATCATATTTATTAAAACAAGAATATAGAGATAAAATTACAAAATAATTTACAATAATAGATTAGTTGGTTGGTATTTACACCCCAAAATAAATGAATTTAGGGAAAAAATCGTATTAAGTATTTAAACATAGAGTTAATAGTAATAAATATTAAGTACAAATAATGACACAAAATGAAGGATGTGTCAGATCATCCTTGGGAGGGATGCTAACCCAAGAAGAGGGATCCCTTGATAGTATATTTAGCACCACCAAACCATTTTGAACATTAACTTAGGTAAACACTCTCCACTTAGGTGATAGAGGAAAAAGCATCATAATATCCATGCCATTATGAATAGGGAAGATCCAATTCAACAACCTAACGATAAACTTTACATGCCATGGTGGACTTTAACTTATTCATTGAGGAACTGAGGGTGAAGAAGTGGCTATGTGACTAGTTCTATCACCACCTTGGAATATATTAGATTAGTTTGTTTTATAATAATTAGTTTTATTTGTTATCTTTTTGGTCAGATTTAGAATAATATATTCACTAAAATATCATGTGAACATGAACTTTTTTAAATACATCATAATGGATTAATTTTAGTAAGTATAAGAATAAAAATAATCAATTAAAGATTGTATTGGTCTGGGTTATCTGAGTTGTGTATAATGCTTCTATTATCATTATATGTTATTTCTTAGTGGAATTTTGTCTTTATTTAATTGTGAGAAGTGTTTGTTCTTTATATTAAAAGTCTTCATAAAAACACCTTTCAATGCACTAGTTACCTTTGACAATGTTGTACCAAACAAATGTCACTCATTTTATGGGACAACATGTGAGCTATTTTGGTCTTGCAAGACAAAATTATCTCTTCCCATCTCAAAAAATTGTTCTTAACTTTAAAAATTGAGAGTTATTCAATCTTTTGCAGTTAAAAGACTAACAGGTTCAATAGGTTCAATGGCTTCAACAAGTGAGTTCTAGAAAAGGAGTAGGTTCCTCAACACTTAGATGCTTTTGAGGCTGGTTCAATGCCTTGGTTCTGTTTCTATTCAAATTTTGATTTTAATTTCAAAGGAGAGAATTAAAGAAACTTAAGAAGGAATGGTCAAGGCTTGATATGTACTTAGTTATAAACTGCGCACCGTAATCCAGGTACACATCAAGCCTTGACCATTCCTTCTTAAGTTTCTTTAATTCTCTTCTTTGAAATTGAAAGCAAAATTTGAATAGAAACATTCTGGCACGCCTGGTGGGATCCCTTTAGGGCCTTCCTTGGGTTCCCTTTCTTCTTTGTTCATTTAGGTGCATTAGGCTTCTTCCTCTTCATCTCTTTCTTCTTTTCTAAAAAAAAAAACATCATAAGCAGGAAATAAAAAGAACTTTTTCTTTCTTTTTCTTGCATTTCTAGACTAGTAAAAAAATCATTTTCTTCAACCCTTTCTCCAACTTGTCTTCATTCCAATTTAATATTTCGATTTGGGGCTTTAAAACTTACTGCATTCCATTTCTTGCTTTCTTGCATCTTTTTAGTCCACACTTAGTAATTAGTAAAACACATATTGAATAAATCGTAGATCACTTGATGTTACACAACCAGACCACGAGCACTCAATTAAACATAAAACTCACTTGAGACAAGGCCCGACTGGGATTTCATCACCCAGCGGATACCTTACCCATCCCGGCAATCCTACTTGGATTTCACCACCAAGGGGAAAGCCAACTCTGTTCTCTGGCAGAGTCTAAACTATAGCGAAAGTATATTTTGGCTAAGCGAGACCAGCTAACAATTGGAATCGTGAAGTGAGGGGAGCTTGCTCCTTAGCACCAGTCCTGTACGGAAGCTAATACAAACTTTTGAGCGCCTTAACATACTTGAAACCATCTTTAGATTACCTATTCTAGGACCCTTCTTACATCCAACTTCCTCAAACATCACATTAAGGCACAAATCTCTCCCTTAGGTGCAGCAACAGCTTCAGGGTCTCCATCAGCAACAGGTTCTCCACATAGGCTACATCAATAGCAGGTATGGGAATCATCAGTAACACACCTTTTACAAGGTACAGGTAAGTATACTGTCTGTGTTTTTATTCTCTTTTCAGTTATTTGCTTTCAAATAATATCTCCCTAGACCAGACTGTTAACCAAGCCAGACCCAAATCTCGACTTATCCACCTCCCTGTTTCCTATGTCCTCTATCGGACCATACACTCTGCCCATTCAACCAGACTCTCAGACCCAGACCCCAGACTATTCAACCAAGCCCAAAACTTTCTCTCAAAACTGTTAACAAACCCAGACCCTTCCTTGGCCTTCTCCACAGACCAAAACCCTGACCAAACTCTGTCCACAGACCACAGACCTGCCCAGACCCCGTCCAAGCTAACTGCCCCGACCGATGCCAGTCACTACCCAAATCGACATCGGCAGATTAACCAACGTCGGCACCTTGACCAACTGACGCCGGTAAGCTTACCGACGTCGGTGACTGTGATCAATTCGACAGCTTCTTTCAAGTAAGTCTTTGCTTCTTGTTTGCATTTTCATCTTTTATCACTTTCAGTTCTTCATTATTCAGCTATTTATCAGACATTTCCTTCTATTGATTAGTGGGTTTATATCCCTTAAAGAAGTTTTCATACTTTTGGGATCAAGCTTTCGCTTGACAACCCACCATCTATCTATTTAACGCCTTCTCTTGTCCAAGCTTCTTTTCTTTGCAGGTGTCATTCCTCCACAGCCAAAGAGGAGTACTCATAGCGTCTGGATTACGGTGCACAGTCAATATCCAGGTACACATCAAGCCTTGACCATTCCTTCTTAAGTTTCTTTAATTCTCTCCTTTGAAAGTAAAAGCAAAATTTGAATAGAAACATTCTGGCACGCCCGGTGGGACCCCTTTAGGGCCTTCCTTGGGTTCCCTTTCCTTCTTTGTTCATTTAGGTGCATTAGGCTTCTTCCTCTTCACCTCTCTTTCTTCTTTTCTAAAAAAAAACATCATAAGCAGGAAATAAAAAGAACTTTTTCTTTCTTTTCTTGCATTTCTAGTCTAGTCAAAAGATCATTTTCTTCAACCCTTTCTCCAACTTGTTTTCATTCCAATTCAACATTTCGATTTGGGACATTAAAACTTACTGCATTCCATTTCTTGCTTTCTTGCATCTTTTTAGTCCACACTTAGTAATTAGTAAAATGCATATTGAATAAATTGTAGATCACTTGATGTTACACAACCAGACCACGAGCACTCAATTAAACATAAAACTCACTTGAGATAAGGCCCAACTGGGATTTCATCACCCAGCGGATACCTTACCCATCTCGGCAATCCTACTTGGATTTCACCACCAAGGGGAAAGCCAACTCTGTTCTCTGGCAGAGTCTAAACTATAGTGAAAGTATATTTTGGCTAAGCGAAACCAGCTAACCACTGGAATCATGAAGTGAGGGGAGCTTGCTCCTTAGCACCAGGCCTGTACGGAAGCTAACACAGATTTTTGAGCACCTTAACATACCTGAAACCATCTTTAGATTACCTATTCTAGGACCCTTCTTACAGCCAACTTCCTCAAACATCACATTAAGGCATAAGCCACACGATCTTAATAAAATTGTTTCTAGGGATTTAACGCTAGGATCTGTCTGTCATCATCATATTTTCTATTTTTATCTATCTTTTTTGAGCTGGTAAGGACGTCTTCTTCATTTCCAAAAACTTTTTTTCTGAGTTTCTAGAAAACACAGTAACCGACATCAATTCTGTAACTGACGTCGACAACTTTTCTATATCGGCATCGGTCATCTGACCGACATCGGCAGCTTTATTCATCGACATCGGTTTTTATACCGACGTCGGGCTCTGTCTATTTTTTTTTCCAAAAACAACAAGCTTAAAATCCATCTTTCTGGCTGTCTAAACATTTATTTTGGTTTTCTGAGACTGACAGAACACAATTTTCTAAAACCTGATCCTTTCTTGCCTTGAATGGTTTTGACATGCAGTCAAACCAAGGCCCTTCTTGACCACGCTAGTCAACAACCGCTTCCACCTTCACCTATCACCAGTCCTATAATGGATTTCAACTCAGAGACTGAAAGAACTCCTACTCGCCCAACCCCACCTCAAACTCCTATCATCCCAGAAGGGGACCAAGATTTCGCACGATTCTTGGACCTTAACGTCAAAGCCTTACAACACTATCTCGCGAATAGCCAAACGCGAGACTCCTTAGGCAACCCAATCTATGGGATGCTGACTTCCTTAGTTGACACAAGAATCACATCAACCACACCTACAATTCAAGCACTAGACAACACCTCCACCAATAACCCAATCGTGTCTTACCTTCAAAACGTAACCTCTCCATCTAAACCTACCTCCATGGGGGTTCCGATACTCCCTCAAACTCAAATCACTCAACCAAACCCCACACCTTTCCAAAACCTACTAGTCTTTATTCCCCCTACTCTTGCACCTATCAACACAAGAGTAACCATTTATCCGTCAACAAGCGTAGCCACTCCTCAACCATCCTTGACTGCCCCTATCCAACTTGTGCCAACCAACCCCATAACACAAGTGCCCTTGGCCCCAACTTTTGCTCCCATAACCAGCTATCCATATGTTGCGTCTACGCAACCAACCACGTCATACGCCCCTCCCAACATTTTTCAAGCGCCTTATAATCTAGGGGGTGCTCCACCCACCAATCTGTCAGCAGATATCATCAAAATGCTGATGGATAAGATGTCTAGCTTAGAGACTTCCGTTTCCAGCTCACGCAATGCTCTCTCATACGAGCAAATTTGCAATGAGCCTATTCATCCTTTCGTTCCAATTAGACCATACCCCAACTAGTGGGAGCTTCCCAAATTTTCTCGCTTTCAAAGCAAGGAAGACCCACAGCAACACTTACGGGCATTCAGACATGCCTATTACCTTATTGCCCATGATGACGCATTGCTCTTGCGCACATTTCCTATGTCCCTTTCTGGCACTGCACTTGACTGGTACAGCTCAATCGCCAGCCATTCCCTCTTCATATTTACACAACTGGCCCAACTTTTTCTTGATCACTTCTCCATTAACATCACCAAGAAGGTCTCGATCATAGACCTTTACACTATCCGCCAATTCGAGGATGAATCAGTAGCTGACTTTGTTGCTCGCTGGAGAGGTCTCATCAATCAACTCTCCTTTTCCTTACCTCAAACTGAACTTATTGAACTATTCTCTCGATCTTGCACCAAACATATTTCTTCCACTTTAAGGGTTCAGACCTTCCGTACCTTTGACGAAGCCTTCACGATGGCCCATAAACTTGAATTACGTGCCATCAAGGAGAATAAAGTCAAGTTGCGGAGCAAGAACCCCAACTCTAAGACTAATGACTCTTCTTATTCTAAACCTTCATCATCAAATCCTAAGTCTAAAGCTTCAGCTAACGCTATGGTCGTTAGACCTTCGTCCTCTTCATCCAATCAACCTGAACCATCCACATCTCAGAGCACCACCCGTCAATTCCAGCAGAGATACGTATAAAGATAGTATACTCCTCTTGGAGAATCTTACTTGTCTATATTGGAAAAACTTGTTAAACAAGGGATTATCAACCTCCCCTAGATTCGACCACCGCCACAATTTGATCCCTCACGCGCCATCCCTGCGTGGTATAGGGAAAATGACTTCTATAATTTCCACCGTGTCAAAGGTCATGACATGGGAAACTATAAAACTTTCAAAAACATAATCTAGGACATGCTTGAAAAGGGAGAGCTCATTCTAGATAATCCCAATGCACCTCCAAACCAGGGCATCGATATTTTCAAGCAACCATTCCCCAATCATCCACCAACCCAAAATAATGTCCAGACCTTGATTGACAACACACACGAACACGACATTCGAATGGTCAATACGGTCTCACCCTTCATCCCCAACTAATCTCAAGAGGTTAACCCATCTACCAGTCCATCATGTGTGGATGAACCTCTTTCCCAGGTTAGTTCTCCACCAACCTCTCTCATCTTGGAGGACGCCTCAAACTTACCGGCACCACCAGTCTCACCATCCTCCTTTCTTCTGCCTATGGAGGACCTGACCTTACCTACTCCTAGACTGCAAGTGGAGGGCACCATAATCCCTGCCCTTTACCCGCTTGAGGAGTCACACTCTCCAGTTCCTTCTCCACCAAGAGAAGAACCTGACTCTCCATCTTCCTCAACCAACGACAATCCAGTTATAACTCCCACACACCTTGGGTCTGAAACTACAGCCACACCTAACACATCTTCTCAAGGATCCCAACCTCATCCAATATCCTCCCAACCATTTTCTCGACTAGTGGAGAAATTAGAACTTCTCCCTTCAAGGAAAGTGGAGCATCGGGGATTGTGGGAACATCTTAAAGTTCTTCAACTTTCCCGTGCCCTCTCGTCTCATACTGCCAATCCTCCCAAGGCAGAATCGCCCAAGACTCCAAACAAAGACCAAACCCCCCCTTCTAAACCTACATCTACCCAATCTAAACCGATCAAGTCACTTGGCATTCGCCCTCTCTCTACCCTCACTCACCCGCAAGTGAAGGTGGACTTGGACCAAACCTCGACCAAAAGTAGTCTTCCAACCAAGTCGAAGAAGACTGCCAGACCACAGAAGCGAACCCCTCCTCCACCGTCAACTTTGCCCTCCATCTTAGGTCCTCATCCTTCTACCCTAATTGGCGTGCTTCCTACTCCGACCCTTAACCAAAACAAATTACCTCCATTACTTCCTTTGTCAACCACAAGTCAACCCCCTCTCAAAAATTTGGCACCTCTCACAAAGAAAGTGCCGTCTTCACCTGTCACCACACCACCAACCCAAAAGGTGGTATGAAAACCTTCTTCAACATCTCCCAAGCAGAAGTCACCAGCATGTCATGCATCAATAAGCACGGACCCCTTAGTAGGTTTGTATGCTTTAATATTACGCCAACTTTTGCAGACTTCTAGCATTACCCTTCCTTCTATCAAGCCATTCCAACCCCTCAGGTCAAAACCTTCTTGGTTCGATGATACAAAGATTTGTTTATACCATCGCACGCCAGGACACGATACCGAGACTTGTTGTACCCTCAAGGCAGTCGTTCACCGCTATATGGAAAAATACACTCTTCTCCTTGAGGACACTTTTGACCAACCCTCGACACCTTCCCATCCAACCTCTTCAACCACATCAACATCTCACCAACAGACCATAACCCCTTCTTCACCTACTATATTTGAAATCAATGCTATCCATATAACCACTAGGTCACAAAGGGACAAGGCAAAAGAAAAAGCTGCTATTCCTTGGACCTATCCTTTTGTCTAGGCACCTCAACCACCGAAACCCAAGATTTCCATCTTAGGTGCATCCCAACCCCCTTCTTCATAGGCAATCACAGAATCTATGATAAAACAACTTCATCAAACACCTGTGAAGATGACCCTATATGACCTTATCCAAAGCTCCCCCCAGCATCACCAGGCTCTAATCAAAGCCCTACAGGCATCTGAGGTCCAACCTGAAGACCCTCAACCACTTGCTGCCTTAGTCCATTCTTTATCCCCTATCGCCTCCATCACTTTCAGTAATTCTGAGATTCCAACCTCTACCTTGGAAGATCAGGACGCTGCCCTTTTCATCACAGCCTACGTTGATCAAACCCATATTAAACAAGTTATGATTGACGGGGGTGCTAGCATTAATATCATTTCCTCCCATGCCTTTGATTAATTGGCCCTTCCCAAGAATTACGTATTAAAAACTGACGCAATCCTTAGATCCTTTAATGACACCACCGCTAACACTATTGGCACTGTTGTCCTCCATATCCGCGTTGGTCCACGCACAATCTCAGAGCTCTTCTACATCATTGAAGGAGAATTCCAATATAACATGCTATTAGGGCGACCTTGGATCCGTGCCATGGCTTGTGTCCCTTCAACACTTCACCGTTGTGTCAAATTTGAACACGATAAACAAGTCCATGTCATTCCCGCTGACCCATCCCCTTTTAAGACTTGTAACACGACCTATAGCCCAAACGATGTTCTTATCCTGCTCAAGGCATCAACCCAAACATCATCTCCATCTGCAGAAGCATTAACTAGTACGCAAATAGCAGTTGCCACCACATCATCTTCTCAATTAACAACCAAAGACCCCATCGACGATATCTTCCAAAGACTTTCACTAAGGGAATATCGCCTCCTTACCCTAGACATGTTCCAGACTCCTCAAGAGTATGGACAGCTTCATCAAAACCCAAGCTATGACTGTCAGATCAGAATGGTCATTCCTTATGGTCCTAGCCTTCGAACCAATCTCGACTATGGGGGGCTGGATCAAGCTCCTACAGAATCAAATCCTTCCTCCTCGCCTCAAATATTCACATCCGATTTCTCCTTTCTTAGCAACCCCACCTTTGCACATACCTACCTTTATAGGTGTGCATGGAAGGGTTTTGGCTTTAGACGTTACGAACAAGGCTCCCATTAGCCTATTGAAACACCCAATGATGATAATGCCAAGAAACAGTATGGACTAGGTTTCCGAGAACCCACTGAGGCTTCCACAAACCTTTCCCCTGAACCAACATCAACCAATTTCTTCTAGACTCGCCTATTGTTCCATCCTCACCTACGGAGGCAGTGGTTTCCATCCCTCCTAGTTTTTTTTTTTGCATAAACACCATCTGCTTAGAACCCCTAACCTATCAGCTCAATGGGGTTCCCAAGTCTCTCCCTCTCATTTATCCTAGCATGATAGATGATGAATCGACAACCATCAACACAGTCCACTGCATAGATGACGACGCCATTCTTACTTATATGGGTGCCGATGATTCTTTCATTCAGCACTCCCTCCCTTCTGAAACATAGGTTATGTTAAATGAATCAACCATTGACATTAACCTTTCATCTTCTGATGTTCCTCAAGTCTTAAAGATTGGTCAATCTTTAGACACTCAGGAGCAGGCCGACTATACCACATTTCTCTCCGATAATCGCAAAGCCTTTGCCTGGACTTACGCCGACATGCCTGGCATCGACCCTAACATTGCCACTCATAACATTGTCACAAACCCAGAAGTTAAACTTGTTAGGCAAAAGCTTCACAAAATGCATCCTCGTGTTGCACTTCTTGTCAAAGAAGAGCTTCAGCGCCTTCTTTCTGTCTCCTTCATCCAACCCATCGATTATCTACATTGGGTCTCTAACATCATTCCTGTCACCAAGGCGAATGGGGGGATCCAGATCTACACAGACTATCGTGACCTTAACCTAGCTTGTTCCAAAGACGACTTTCCTCTTCCAAACATTGACCAACTTGTTGATCTTACGGCTGGCCATGAGATGTTATCACTCATGGATGGATTTTCAGGATATAACCAAATCCTAATTGCACCAGAAGATCAACACAAAACCACCTTCATCACACCATGGGGAACTTTTTGCTATCGAGTCATGCCTTTTGGTTTGAAAAACACAGGCACCACATATCAGCATGCCATGACTTACATCTTTCACGATCTCCTCCATAAAATCATGGAGGACTATGTTGATGACCTGCTTGGCAAATCTAAGCTGCGTCGGGACCATTTAACTATCCACAAAATCATCTTTTCTCGCCTTCTTTAGTACCAGGTCTATCTTAACCCCAAAAAATGTGTCTTTGGGGTCCTTTCAGGAAAACTCCTGGGATTCATTGACTCTCTTCGTGGCATCGAGATAGATCCTGCCAAAATTTGTGCTATCCTCAAAATGCCACCTCCAACTAATCTCAAGCAACTTTGCAGTCTACAAGGAAAGCTCCAATCCATCCACCGTTTCATTTCACAACTTTTTGACCGTTGCCAACCCTTTCATCACCTCCTCAAGAAGGACGTCTCCGTTAAATGGGATAAAGATTGCCAAGAGGCTTTTAAAGCCCTCAAACGCTATTTGGTTTCTCCACCAGTCTTTATTCCACCGAAAGACGACCAACCCTTCTACCTCTGCATCTTAGTAACCAATCATTCGTTAGATGCCATGATCGCGCATCGAGACGAGCAACACCATGAGCAAGCAGTCTATTACATAAGCCGAACACTGGTTGACTATGAAACTCGGTATACTCATACCGAGAAACTCTGTTTGGCATTATTCTTTGTAACTACCAAGCTCCGTCACTATCTTCTCAATCATAAAACCTTTGTCGTCACCCACACTGATCCCCTCAAATACATGCATTCCAAACCATATCAAAACTAGCGTATGGCTCGTTGGCTCATGCTTCTTACTGAATTTGACTTAGAATTTGTCCAGCAAAAATCTATAAAAGGGCAAACAATCGCTAACCAACTAGCAGATGCCCCTCTTCCCGACAATCAACCTTCACAGTGTGAGTTTCCCAATGAATCTATCGCCACTCTCTCGACTGATGACACATTCTACCAAATGACGATGTTCTTCGATGGTTCTAAATGTCAACTCGGTGGGGGTGCGGGGGTCATCCTCATTCCCTATGAAGGTGAACCCATGCCCCTATCTTTTAAACTTGACTTTGAATGTACCAATAATATGGCCGAATACGAAGCCTTAATTTTGGGACTTCAAACTGCTCTTTCTTTAAAAATCAAATCCATTAACATCTTTGGTGACTCACAACTTGTCGTCAATCAAATCAATGGTTCATATCTTTGTAAAAATGAAATTTTACAAAGGTACAAGCACCGTGTTGACACTCTTCTAGCATCTTTCGACCATCATTTATTGCAGACTGTTCCTCGATCGATGAATAAATTTGCTGACACCATGGCTTCCCTCGCCTCACATATTCCTTCTTCATCATCATCCTCATCAAGAATTTATGTCATGGTACATCGTCTACCATTGCCTTCATACATTTTCACTGACATCAATCTCATCCATGCCATAGACTCTAGTCCACAAGATGTATGGTATAAACAACTTGAGGACTACTTGGCTCATTCTCTCATTCCTCCCAACCTCTCTAGCAATGCACGGCGGGCTTTCATCAAGTGCACCACTCGCTATACCATGCTAAGGGGCCTTCTCTATAAAAGAGGTTTTGACGGCCTTCTTCTTCGCTGTTTAAACTCCACTGAAGCTTCTCATGCTGTTAAATAAGCCCATGATGGGATTTGTGGCAGACACTTCAATGGTAACTCGGTTGCCAAGCGCATCTTTTGCCTGGGTTATTATTGGCCCACTCTTCATCAAGACTGTAGCGATTATGTTCGGTGTTGCATCAAGTGTCAGTAGCATGCTAACTTGCTTCATCTCCCTAGTCACGCCTTACAAGTCACTCAAGATTTTTGGCCTTTTTCACAATGGGGCTTAGATCTCATCGGTGAGATCAACCCTCATTCGTCTCTTCGTCATCAGTCCATCATCACTGCCACTGAGTATTTCACTAAATGGGTGGAAGCTATCCCTCTTGTCTCCACAAAAGCTGACAAGATTGTCGACTTCATCAACACCCACATCATCTGTCGTTTCGGTGTACCTCATAAAATCATCACCGACAATGGCAAGTCCTTTAAAAATAAGACCGTCCAAAAACTCTGCGATTCATTTGGCATCAAACTCAGCTTTTCTTTGCCTTACTACCCACAAGCAAATGGGTAGGCTGAGTCTTCTAACAAAATTCTAACTAAAATTCTCATGAAGGTGGTCAACGACACTGGAAGGGATTGGCACATTCATATTCCCTTCGCTTTGTGGGCCTACCGCACTAGCATCCAAACCTCTACGGGTGCTACTCCCTTTTCTCTAGTGTACGAATCAGAGGCTGTCTTACCTCTCGAAGTACAAATCCCATCCCTTCGCATTTCACTCCATGACATTCTTTCTAATGATGACTTTTGTCAAGATCGATTAGCTCAACTTGAGTTACTTGACGAACGTCATCTTGTTGCCCTCAATCATCTCCATGTCTATCAAAATCGCATCAAACGCACCTATAATAAAACTCTGTGAGAATGAGATTTCAATATCAAAGACCTCATCCTCAAAGAGAACCAACATGTGACCAATATGGAATGGAGTAAACGAGGTAAATTCGCTCCTAATTGGCTCGGACCTTATATCATAACGCACAAGTATGGATCAGGGACTTATTGTCTGTCTTCTCTTAAAGGCTGACCAGAACCTGAGCCTCTTAATGCTTTGCATCTACGACCATTCTATTGTTAGTCGAGTACTCATCCACTTGACATTTAACTTGAGCTCGTCCCTTGAGCAATCCTTGTCCTTGTAATCCTTAATCCATTTTACCCTTTTTCCCTTAACAAAATCCTCTACAACCCTTTTATAATGTATGGATGCTTCGTCCTAATAAAAGGGAGACCTTGATCTTCTATAAGTCTTGTCCATGACTCAATATTCTATCAAAACTAAATCAGATGTCAAAATATCCAAGGTCACAAAATCAAAAAAATCAAATCAAAAAGCAGACTGTTCCCTCGAAGGACAGCTGCACTATCATTGCTGTAACTAATAGACTGCTCCCTCGAAGGACAGCTATTCAAAATCCATAAAGCAAAATATAGACCACTCCCTCGAAGGATGGCTATGATTAAATATTGCTACAAACAACACTTTCTCAGAAGCTTCCCTCATTGATCAGCTTCACAAATGACCACCAAACAAATGACATCTTTATGTGGACTTCCCGTATTGATCAGTCCGCTCTCTAAAAAAAAAAAAAAAAACGGGTCATGGACTTGACTTATAGTTGTCTTAGGGTCTCCTATAAAGAGGGGCAAAGTTCTCCATACTCTAAAACGGGTTACCCTTTTCCTCCTATCATATCACCTACTCAAGGGACTTCGAGCTCACTTTAATGTCAAAAGTGATTTGATTACCGCTCTAACATAACTATGGTCAATAATGCAACGCATAAATGGGGCTCTTGGTTCTAACAACCCCTATCTATGTTGTCTTTCTGGTCCTTGTCAATGAAAGAGCAACGCGCCTTTCACTTATCTTCCACATTTTGGTCACACTTAACCAAAACATTTTTAGACCAACAACAGAGCATTATGTCATCATCCTAGTCCATTTCACATAGTTTCTATGGACACCAATACACATGGAAACTATCAACCACACAATTTATGTCAAGCATAAACCAATACTTGCTGAAGCATAAATAGACCTCAATTCATTTTTAGCAAACATCCATCACGAATATGGATAGTTGCTAGGGATGAAAAACCTTGACTTATGTTACAGAATACACCATTTGGAAAAGGTTGTAGCATCATCTCCCCCTCATCATTTCAAGCATGTACCCTCAGACATGTGGGAAATGCTATATCTTTATCATGACCAAAATCAACCACTTCAATCTTTTTCCTCCCTTCTTGGGAGAACTACATTGGCCTGAGGCCCTAACGACAGGGGCTATGTAGGCAGCACTCAGTTGACATGGGGTCTTCTGGGGTTAGCTCGGCCATTCTCTTCATCACTTTCTTCCATCTCCTTCTCTTGTCACCTATCAATCACAGCACAGTCAATCACATATTCACATAATCATTAGTATACTCTCATTTTCATTATCACAACATAAGTCATTAGTCATAAATTTCATCCATCATAACTCATTAAACATTCACATCATATAATCCACAAGTTAAACATTAAATATCACATCTATCATCATCTAATCTAAAGTCATCATCATATAATCTATCATCCATAATCAATCAACATCATTATATAACCATTTCATAAACATTGTCATCATCACATTCATTTTCATCATAGCATCATACGCATAACACATAATATCAACACATGCATTACATCAAAATGTCATAAACATCAAAACACATCCATACATTTTCTTATTACACATGTCACTAAATCAAAAATGCTCATCATATATATATATATATATATATATATATATATATATATATATATATATCACAAATAGTTTTATACAATAAGACACAATCTGTGTCTGTCTCTCTCTCTCATCAAACATCTCTCATCTTTGGCTCGCAGGCTAGTATATACATCAAAAAAAATACATCTCTAGGGCTGCCCTCAAGGCTGTGGCTATGGTGGTGGTGGCGGTGGCCGTGGCCAGGAAGACGCTGTATCCTCTCCTCCCTCTCATCTGTGCCGTCTGCGAGACCCAGAAGCCGTCGCTCGTGACATCGACCTCTATCGACTTTGCTCTGCCCTCATCTCTGAGTATCATTGTATTTGAGGGAACCCCCTGATGGCCCTCTCATAATACGCGATCTCATCCAACGCATCATTGTATCTAACCATAGATACAGTCTGCGGTGGACCCATCTGCCCTGCTGCTGTGCCCTGTAAAGACCTCTGTGGCTGTGGTTGACCTAGGTGCACTGATGTCGACGGTCCTACCCCCTATGAAAATGCTAGCTGCTGAGATGGCTGCTGCAATGGGCCCTGCCTTCCAAAGCTCTGACCTGCCACTACCTATGCTTGGGCTCAAGCCAGCTGTCCCTGTAATAGTGTGACTTGTCTTGTCAATGCTGCCACCTGACCTGTCATCTCTGCCAGCTGCCTTGTAACCCCTGCCAACTGTCCCTGCAAAACTGAGACCTAGGCCTGAGCCATGTCTCTCTCCTGCCATGCAGTGTCCCTCTCCTCACGGGCTGTATCCCGCTCCCTCGTGACAGCCTGTAGATCTGGCTGGGGACCCACCTGTATGCCTCTATACTGTCCTACCCACCACACAGTGTAGGCCTCTGTACAACCTGGGTCAGCTATCCCAAGTCCTGTTGGCAACTCCTCAAAATCGAGCTCCTCTATCTCCTCTGGCAAAGGGAGCGGTGCCTCTATGTCATCCCACCTATACTGTGGAAACACGGGAGGTACATCCTATAGTAGCCCGTACTAGCACCGCACTCTCTCAACTGGGATCCTCTCGAGCTCGCCGGCTCACCTACCTTTGACCCATCTCATGCTTTGCATCTCGACCATCTACTCACCCTGGTCTCTAAATGCTGGATACACCAAGTATGGTCTCCAGATGATATCTGTTGGAATCAGGGCCTCCAGTACGCCTCGTTAGTGATCAATATCCCTGACCACTCCATCCACACGTGTCTATGTCATCATCTCGCACCATCGCCTGAATCCAACCTTAAAACTGGCCTGGATCGCCACTGGGAGGCTGAGAGGTCAGGTAACCACAATGTGCTCGTATGCCTAGCAGTGCAAAAGGTGGCCTACACACAGGCTGTACCGTCACCACCGACTGATGCCCCATAACTCTTTGTATACCTGAGCCAAAAAGATGGGCGCCCAGGTGAATACTGGCTGCTACTCTAGCATGTCCATCAAAACCTCGGTCATGGCCACCAGGAATCTGCCTCCCTCCGCATCTGGCAATGCATAGACTGTGATGCCGATCATCATCAAAATCACCAGCCGATGTGCATCCTCATCTACCACGTATAAAGGCTCATATGCAAAACTAGCTAAATGGTAGCTCGTCTCGGTGACATGCTCTCTGAATAATGTGACCATGTGTATGTCGTGCACCTCTCTCAAGCACACATAAATATTAGCTTTGTGTATCGACAGCCGTAAAATCTGGTACACATCCTCGACCGTGACCGTCATCTCACCCATAGGTAGGTGGAAGGTGTTGGTGGCATGGTCCCACCGCTCGATCAATGCCACCATAAGGCTCGCATCTCTCGCTACTCTACAGTAGCGTCTCAGACCACCTAGCCCCACTGCGCTCATCTGCGCCCACTCCTCGACCGTCACGCCTCTACGTATCTGTGTCAGCAAGGTTGGGAGGCGATCCCGTAGCATCAAGGTCTACCTCACCTGCATCCATCCATAGTCAATCTCATGTTAAAACTATTGCTACTTTTCCTATTCTACCAACCATTCTGACCATCTATGCCTAACCCAATACCCGAGAAGCCCTTGGCGTAGCTTCAACCTTTTGACTTGACCTTTTTCTCCACCCTTTTTGACTAGGTAGCCACCGACATCAGTTATCATGCCGACGATGGCACTCCTCTGACCGACGTCGGTCACCTAGTGACCGATGTCGGTAGCTTAGCGACCAACGCCGGTCGCTGGTCGGCCGACGCCGGCGAACCCGCTGATGTCGGTGACTGGTTCAGTCCTAAGGGCAAACGGGGCGAGCCCTAATTTTTAGGGCTTCCCCATTTTACATACCTACACCCCCCAAAACCCTCTAAAACAACTCCTAAGCTATCCTAGACAACCCACCCACCTTCCTAGCTACCCTCCCCCTCGATTTATGCCTCAAAACAACAAAAATTTTAAAAATTAAATACAAAACAAAAACAGTTCAAATAGGGTTCAGAGACCCTCCTACCTCATCCCGGCGTCACCGACGTGGTGGCACGATGGGTGCCGCTGGTGGTGGACCTCCCACGGGTCCTCTAATCCCCTCTGCCATCTCTTCCGTGCCAATGAACTTCACCTGGCTCACACACGTCCCTGCAGCGTCTAATCGCCTCTTTCTCTCCATGAATGCCTATCTGCCACCTCACGCTGCTACAATGATCAACTTGGAGTCACTTTCAATCACTAAACTCCAGAGCTCACTTTTTCACTTGGACAAATAGCAAATGACTTTTGGTGTGCCGCCAATCCAGTTTTGTTAGATTTGGCAGACCACCGATGTCAATAGAGTCATGCCCTAGGCCACCGACGTCAGCCGATTTCCACCGACGTCGGCCTCTTTTGGTCACCGACATCGGTTATATAACCGACGTCAGTGGCCTTAAAACTTCGTCCCTCTTCAAAATGACCAAAATCATGTCCCCAATCTGTCAGTCCTTTTGACCACATCATTTTAGCCCCCTGGGGTACACTTAAGATCACTTTTGCATCCATCCGTCGACCACCAGACCTTGGAGAACCTGACCATCTCCTTTAACCGCGACCACTTCCAAAGTGATTTTGCCTTGGTTATTTTTGCCTATATGCTACCTCATGATTGGTTAGCAAAATTATGCGCACACTTTTTTGACCTTCACAAGTATAGGATCGCAACCCAATTGATCCGCACTACTTGTGACTTTTTCATGTTTTTGGGAGCACTTCCTAAGCCTGGGCTACCTGGAACACAACGACCATTGGAGCTTCAGCTTAGATTGCATAACCCAATCAGTAGATGACTAAATGCTGGGGACTAGTTATTTCAACTTTGGCACTCCTTGACCCTTAACCTGTGACAATTTGACCTGACCATCCTCGTGAAGTGGTGTACACGCAATCACAACTTTTGCAGCGTTCTCACTCTATCTTCACCCCTTTCATCCACTCTCTGTCAAATCAGCACCTGATTCTAGGTTCCCTTCTCTCGACTCCTGCTTTGAGGGGGGATACCTCATCCATAATCGGGGAAACCAACCCTCACCTTTTTTTGTCTTGCAGTTCACTTGAACAACCAACAAGATGAAATCAACCTTATCCCATACCTGTGGCAACTGACTCCTATTTTTGTCTTGCAGTTCATTTAGAGCAACCAACAAGACAAAAAGGGGAAAATGTAGACACCTAAATAGTGTCTAACCCTTGGTCACTTTCCCCCTTAGTCCATTCCTAACCCATTCCTAACAATTACTAATTTAAAATAATTAACTTATTTTGAATTAACCCCCCCTCCCTGGACACATCACCCATGACACCTTACCTAGGACACCTCGCCTTGGACTAATTCTCATCCTATGACTCACCCAAGACCTATTCCTACTTCTCTCTAACTGCCTAACAAATTCTCGTGCGTATTTAGCCCAACCCACGACATTCTCCAATGGATAGTGCACTTGGCTGATGAAAAATAGGCTTGGTGGCTCTTTTTGCCCGTTCTAACCCCACCGACGTCGATTAAGTGTCAGCCGATGCCAACGAAATCACCGACGTCGGTTATACTTAACCAATTTTTTAGACTCTTTGAGGATCCCAATCAAAAATCGGCTAATCTCTGGAAGCAACTGACGAATCCTTCAAATCCTTCAATCTTCGACCATCCATCAATCTGTGAAATCTCTCCCTCAGGTGCAGCAACAGCTTTAGAGTCTCCATCAGCAACAAGTTCTCTACATAGGCTACATCAACAGTAGGTACAGGAATCATTAGTAGCACACCTCCTATAAGGCACAGGTAAGTATACTGTCTGTGTTTTTATTCTATTTTTAGTTATTTGCTTTCAAACAATATCTCCCTAGACCAGACTATTAACCAAGCCAGACCCAAATCTTGACTTATCCACCTCCCTGTTTCCTCCATCCTCTATCGGACCATACACTTTGCCCATTCAACCAGACTCTCAGACCCAGACCCCAGACCATTCAACCAAGCCCAAAACTTTGTCTCAAAACTATTAACAAACCCAGACCCTTCCTTGGCCTTGTCCACAGACCTAAACCCTGACCAGACTCTATCCACAGACCACAGACCTGCCCAGACCCCGTCCAAGCTAACTACCCCAACCGATGTCGGTCACTACCCAAACCAACATTGGCAGATTAACCAACGTCGACACCTTGACCAACCGACGCCAGTAGGCTTACCGACGCGGTGACTATGATCAATTCGACAGCTTCTTTCAAGTAAGTCTTTGCTTCTCCTTTGCATTTTCATCTTTTATCACTTTCAGTTCTTCATTATTCAGCTATTTATCAGACATTTCCTTCTATTTATTAGTGGGTTTATATCCCTTAAGGAAGTTTTCATACTTTTGGGATCAAGCTTTCGCTTGACAACCCACCATCTGTCTATTTAATGCCTTCTTTTGTCCAAGCTTCTTTTCTTTGCAGGTGTCATTCCTCCACAGCCAAAGAGGAGTACTCACAGCGTCTGGATTACGGTGCGCAGTCTATATCCAGGTACACATCAAGCCTTAGCCATTCCTTCTTAAGTTTCTTTAATTCTCTCCTTTGAAATTAAAAGCAAAATTTGAATAGAAACATTCTCTCCCTTAATGTTCTGCAAAATCTCTTAGTCAAGTCTCTCACTCTCTCCCTCAGATGCAGCAACAGCTTCAGGTTCTCCATCAGCAACAGGTTCTCCACATAGGCTACATCAATAGCAGGTACGGGAATCATCAGTAGCACACCTTCCACAAGGCACAGGTAAGTATACTGTCTATGTTTTTATTCTCTTTTTAGTTATTTTCTTTCAAATAATATCTCCCTAGACTAGACTGTTAACCAAGCTAGACTAGAATCTCGACTTATCCACCTCCCTGTTTCCTCCATCCTCTATCGAACCATACACTCTGCCCATTCAACCAGACTCTCAGACCCAGACCCCAGACCATTCAACCAAGCCCAAAACTTTGTCTCAAAAACTGTTAACAAACCTAGACCCTTCCTTGGCCTTGTCCACAGACCAAAACCCTGACTAGACTCTGTCCACAGACCACAGACCTGCCCAGACCCTGTCCAAGCTAACTGCCCTGACCGATGCCGATCACTACCCCAACCGACATCGACAGATTAACCGACGTCTACACCTTGACCAACCAATGCCGGTAGGCTTACCGACGTTGGCGACTGTGATCAATTCGACAGCTTCTTTCAAGTAAGGCTTTGCTTCTCCTTTGCATTTCCATCTTTTATCACTTTCAGTTCTTCATTATTCAGTTATTTATCAGGCATTTCCTTCTATTGATTAGTGGGTTTATATCCCTTAAAGAAGTTTTCATACTTCTGGGATCAAGCTTTCGCTTGACAACCCACCATCTGTCTATTTAACGCCTTCTTTTGTCTAAGCTTCTTTTCTTTGCAGGTGTCATTCCTCCACAGCCAAAGAGGAGTACTCACAGCGTCTAGATTACAGTGCACAAACTATATCCAGGTACACATCAAGCCTTGACCATTCCTTCTTAAGTTTCTTTAATTCTCTTCTTTGAAATTGAAAGCAAAATTTGAATAGAAATAGGTTCAACCAAAAAATTTCATCAGCAAGCTTCAAAAAGAAGGAATGAACTATTGAACCGTTGAACCAAAGTTGGTTCAATTGGTCGGCTCAAGTGGCAAGTTCAAAGGAGTGCCCCAAAGTCTGCCGAAATAGAAAACCTATCAAGGAAATAAAAGCCCAAAAGCTACCACATGTACCGAGACATAGTTTCTAGTAACTTTCAAAGTAGCAGAATGTGCCACATGTCATCTACAAAACTCAACAGAAGTTTCCACGTGTAAACATTCATAGTTTCTTCCTTTTATTGAGTAAGGACTGTGGTGGGTCCCAGGTGAGTGGCTAAAATTGAACAAAATGCACCACGTGTCATCATTCACGTAAATATAAAAGATTCTTGAATGTTTCCATAGTGTCTCTAGGAGCTCAGCAGAAGCTGCCACGTGTCACCCTCTACAGGATTCTCAAAAGACATCCAAAATATGCCACATGTCCCATTATAACTCCACAGAGCATGACAAGTGTCTGCATCCACATCTCGAGTTTCTTACAAGTTTCAAAGCTTATTTCAATAAGCATCTCTTAGAGTCTTGCAGAAGTTACCAAGTGTCCTGATCTATTTTGCAGAAGAACGTGCCACATGTCAATTGTTAAGATCAATAGAAAGTGACCAAAAAGTAGAGAAACAATTGAACCAAGGACCCAATTCAATAGCCAAGAAAGGAGGAACAATGAAGAAAGACCAGAAATATCCATGTATGAGATATGTTTCTAGAAGCAGACCACTAGGTGGACATTGGAGAACATGAACATTCAATGGCATGACCCGTTTCTCTACATTGAGAAAAGCAAATGGGAAAATAAGCTCGATTCTAGCATATCTTCTTGATAGAATTTAAAATGTATTCAAGGCATTGAATGCAACATGATGTGTTACTACTCCCAAGTCTTTCTTAAATGGCTATATATTGGACTCTCTCTTATTGTTTCAGAGAGATCTCTCTCTATCATCAGAAACAAAAACTCTACCCAAATTGAAAGGCATTATTGAGACTTTGAGCTCAGATTGTTGATCATATTTAGTTATTTGAATAAGAAAACAAGTGACTTTCTAGACTTTGCGTTTGAATAGCTTGGTTGTTGGGGAAATTGTTCTTATGTCTGTTTCCTTAATACATTTTTTGTCCATTTGATAAAATAAGCAGAATTAGTGAAAGTGATCAGGAAGGTTTTTTGAAGCTGGTTGTAGAGAGATTTTTCACTACTATAATTGTCTTTCATTTGTCTATTTTTCTATTCCTATGTAAAGGATCTTAGGATGACTTTGTGCCCTCATTTTCCTTTGTATTTCACTCTTTGGCAGTTGAGGTGGAGACTTTGTGCCTCATTTCATCCTGCTGTGTTACTGTGCATTCTTATAGTTACTTGTTATCACCTAAAAGATTCCTTTTGTCTATTGAATAACACTTCTCAAAGAAGAGGAGTGTCTTCTGTCATTTCATCAGGATTTCTCCTTTGATTTGTGAACATCATCTCTTAAAAAGAGAGATGGATGGTTTATCCTACCCCTGAGTGTTATTTTCTATATATATATAACTCTTGCATATCTACAGGGAATCTCCCCTTGATGGGAGGAGAGATTTGTCCCCTTTTGATGTAGTAAACCTACACATTTGGCCAACCAATCTTCCTACTGTGGTTGATCAAAACTATTTTTTTTATCAGTACGCTGATTGACAAAATATTCACCCAATATTTTTTGGTGACTCTACTGGGGAATGAACATAGAATCTCTGGTTTCACATACCAGTAATTTTCTGCAATTTAGAGCCTCAAGCTTCAAATTGAAACATCACCTGTGTCTTACCCATTATCATTATAACCTTATCCATTTATCCCATTGTAAAAGAATGCACAGTTTGAAACCTCAAGTTTCAAACTTAGGCAATACCAATTTTTTTCCATTTTAATTTTTATACCTTGGCTGATCCATGCTATACGTGAAGCCAAGGGGCTAAAGGTATTGTTGGCCCTGTATTCAAGTTGTTACAGTAAAGTAATTTTTATCTATTTCCTTCACCATCTCACCTCCAACAAACTAGGAGTTTTCCTCCTACTAAAGTCAGGTCTTCATTACCAGGAATATCATCCACTTCTGCTGTCAATCAAGCTTTGCCAATACTTACCCCTCTTAGATTTATTCCCCCTTTTCATAGTCATACAATGGCAGTCCAAGGCCCTTAGGGTAATTATTTTGGCCCTTTCAATCTTATTCCACCTCTACATGAACTTCCACATAGCTCAAGAAAAAATTTCTCCAAATTCTTTGGTGATGGGAAGGTTCACCCTGATGAACATATTGTAGCCTTCAGCATAGCCTGTGGTGTAATAGGCATGGAGTATGAGGATGTAATAGTTAGGCTATTTATAGAGACATTACAAGGTGTTGCTATAGATTGGTTCTACCATCTCTAGGCTTAGTCAGTAACTGACTAGAACACCCTCAAAGACAAGTTTAAAGTCAGATTCAAACCTATAGAAGATGCACATGCCCTTTTGGCTTAGCTCACACAGATGAAGAAGGAGCCTCATGAACCAATGAGGGACTTCATAGCCAAGTTTGACAAACTGAGGAATAGGATCCCTGTAATAGCTCGACCTACAACTGAGAATCTCAAATGTTTCTTCATTAATTCTCAGCTACTTGAAGTGAGTTTCCTATTGAGATGTGTTGGTCAAATAGACCTTGCTATAGCTCAAGATTTAGACACTGAGGTAGAAGATGATCTCATCTTGGTAGGGAAGATAATGAGAGATCCTAATAGAAATAGACCCTCATCATCTTCTGAATATCCATCTACAGGTACCACTGATCTAATGGTGAATAAGTTGGAAAATGAGTTGTTTGCTCTCAAAAAGCAAATGGCACAAGGAATGTCTTTTGCTCCTTCATAAAAAAATATGCCAAGGATGACATTTCCAAATTAGTCATACTAGGGCAATGCTGTTAGGAGTCAAGGGCAGCTAACTCATCTTCCTCCCCCACAATGGAAACTTGCCATTGAAGCACCCCCAGCCAATTCAATAGTGGGATATCTTGAAGCAAAATCAGATTTCTCTTTCCAGCCTCAATTGAGTCAATGAAATGACACTGATCTCCTTCAGAAGGCCAATAAGAATTAACTGACGACTCTAACATTAGTTTCCTAAACTACCAGGATGAACCCAAAAGTAAAGGAGAAGCATTTGATCGATCATACACAGTGTTTACTAGGTCACAAAAATAGTCAGCTCAACAAGCTGATAAGGGAAAAATGGAAGAGTGTTCTCAGCGTATAATTTTAATTGCTAAGCGGGGAACCACCCTACCTTTCCAGCCAAAAGAACCGATGATCAACAAAAATTTAAGTACATCAAGCTCACCTTCACCTTCAAATTTGAAAATTAGTCCTTCCCCCCTTACAAACTAGAAGGTTGAATTACCTTCCTCTATTCCTAATCCAATTTAGTCATTTGACATAATTGATCATGTCAAGAAGACCAAAATATAAATGACTGAGTTTGAATATTTACAATCCAATCTTGAGTAGCTGGATAGGTTAGTTGAGTGTGTGAAGAATAAGGTCATCCCTATAGGACAAGATGTTAAGAAAGTAACTCATGATCCCCCAAGGAACATGTCCATCCCAAACAATCTTGTCATTACTCCTCCTGTTGCCCCTAAGAAAATAGAGCCTTTCTATGTTTCCCTATTGATAAATGGTCACAAGCTGAACAACTACATCATAGACTCAGGTGCATCTGACAACATCATTCCTGCCAAAGTGGCAGAATATCTTGGTCTCACACTGATCAAGACATTTGGGAGATGCTTCTCCATGGAGAACAAATAAGTACCTCTGTTGGGACAAATCAACGATGCCCAATTTGCATTTATAGCCTTTCTAAAAAAGAGAATCAAGATGATTGTCCTGATGGCTGATGTTCTAGCCTAATATGGCATTCTTTTGAGGCAAAATTTTTGCAAGGATGTTGGTAGAGAATTGAGCATGGACGTGTTTGAAGTGAGGATCCCTATCAAAGGCATCATGTAGAGGCTACTTCCTAAAAAGGAATCAAAATATGTTGTCCCTCAGACATCAGCCCCTGAAGCTCAAATTCTATTTGAGGCTTCAGGCATGGGTAATTAATTTTTATCCACAAAAGAATTTCATGAGGTGCTTGATGAAGTCCCTGAATGTAATCCAAAGTTTGACTCAGACCATAAATCAGAAGAATTGGTATGTTGTAGTACAGATGGAGAGGGATCTTCCCTCTCTAATGAAGGAAAATCTAAAGAAAAATCAGTGTTTAATGAAGTATGGATTCTAGAATTTGATGGCAGCTGCTCCTCTACCAGTTCAGGAGCAGAGATTGTGTTGATATCTCCTCAAGAAGATATTTTCCCCTATTCATATAAGTTATAGTTTAGAAACACCAATAACCTAGTTGAGTACAAATCTCTATTGCTTGGACTGAAGGTAGCTCGAGACAGGGTTGTGAAACTCCTTCATGCCAAATCAGATGCTGAACTGGTGGTTTGTCAAGTAAAGAACTTGTATCAAACCAAAAATGAGAGATTGTGCCACTACCACAATCTAGTCTAGGATCAAATTGAAAGATTTAATGCTTTCAACATCTCTGCCATATCCAGAGATGTCAAAGACTGAGTTGATGCACTTGTTGTTTCAACAACTCTCTTAGTTCCTCACTTAGACTTCAAAGAAGATAGGTACACCATTGAACTGGTATTTTGACCAAGTGTGCCTAAAATTTTTGATCATTGGAAAGTATTTAATGATGATCACTAAATCATTTCCTTCCTGGAACAAAAAGACAACTTTAAATAGCTGCACTTCGAAGGCAGTGAACCTCACAAGCCTGAACTAGCCCTTTAATCAAGTTTAGATGCAAATGAAAAATTCTTACAACTCAAAGGGAATAAAATTCCCAAAGGCTTTGTTTCTCTTGAAAAATTGTTTAACAAGCATGATAGGTTCATCAGACAGTAGCAAATAGATTCAATATCTTCTCAGGGATTTGATCAAATAAATCTAACTACCAAGGAAGATCCTAAAATGGTAAATATCGAGAAATGCTGCACTCCTGAGGAAAGATTCAAGTTTACTACTTTGCTCAGCCAATACATCAATGTCTTAGCATACTTCTATGATAACCTAAAGTCTCTCAGGCCTGATGAAATCTACCATGACATTCCTCTCAAGGCTGACTCGGTGCCTTATAAGCAAAAATCTAGACAGTACAATCTAAAGATATTAGGTACTATTCTGTCTAAGATACAAAAAATGTTAAATACTAGAATCATCTTACTAATCCATCATTCCACATGGATTGCAAACATAGTGCCTGTAAGGAAGAAGAATGGAAAAATTCACCTCTGTGTGGATTTTAGAAATTTAAATAAGTCATCGTTGAAGGATAACTATCCTTTGCCAATCATGGATCAAGTGCTTCAAACAGTGACTAGTTCAGAGATGTTATCAATTCTAGATGGCTTCTCAGAATATAATAAGGTTAAATTTGGTGAAGCAGACCAACACAAGACTACCTTCACCACACCTTAGGGCACGTTTACATATAAAAAAATTTCTTTTGGCTTGATAAATGCTGGCACCACCTTTTAGAGAACAATAGACCTTGATTTCAAGGATGAGATGGGTAAGTTCATTATGGTATACCTTGATGACTTGAACATCTTTTCCAAGCATTTATCTAATCATATATGCCACTTGCAACAAGTGCTAGAATGCTGCCGCCAAAATGGCATTTCCTTAAACCCCAAGAAGTCAATTTTTGGAGTAACAGAGGAGAAACTTCTCATACACATTATGGCCAAAGAAGGCATAAAGATTGACTTAGATAGAGTCAAGTCTATCTAATAGCTTACCTTGCCCACAAGTAATACTGTTGTTCACTCTTTCTTTGGAAAGGTGAATTTTTTATGGAGGTTAATCCCCGAGTTTGCTGAGAAGACTCGACACATTGTAAACATGATGAAGGGAAAGGCCACCTTTAGTTAGACTAAAGAAGGCAAGTTAGCATTTGAGGATATCAATACTACCATTGCCCACACCCCAACTCTAGTTTGTCTAAACTACAATAAAGAGTTCACCATATACGATTATGCTTCTGAACACACGCTTTCAACAAATCTAGTTCAATAGAATAAAGAAGGTATGAAATCTCCCATTTCTTTCATGAGCTGCCCTCTCAAAGATCATGAGCTAAAGTAATCGAGCATGGAGAAGCATGCTTATGCAGTGGTGAAGGTAGTCAAACATTTTTGCTTCTACATCATGAATTCACACACTACTGCCTTGGTTCCTAACACCATAGCTAAATCTATATTGACTGAGTAGGAGTTTGGGATGAAAAGAGGCAATTAGATTGCAAAGATCCAAGAGTTTTATCTAGACATCAAGCCAACAAAGTTGGTACGGGGAAAAGTTCTATGCCAATTAACTGCTAATAATAAACCAGAAGAAACAGAGCATGAAGAAGTATAGGTGGAAGACACACCGACAGTCCTCTTTGTCTCCACTATGAATGAGTGGTATTTAGGTATTACTCATTTCCTTACTTATTGTAAGTGTCATGATCACTTATCTTACAAAGAAAGGTGGACTATCAAGTTTAAAGCTACCAATTTCATCCTTTGGGACAACAGCCTGTACAAGAGGAACCTTGATGGAGTGTTCCTTCGTTGTGTAGACAAGGAGCAGCAAAGCCAAATTTGGAAATCTTTTCACAATCTAGCCTGTGGAGGACATTTTTTTGCTCCTGTGACTGCCTATAAAATTTTGTGAGCTAGGTATTACTGGCCAGCTCTTTTCCAAGATGCATATAAGTGGGTGAGAAAATGTGAACTCTGCCAGCAGTTTGTTGGAAAACCCAAGTTAGCTGCCCTGCCTCTCAAGCTAGTGATCATAGAGGAACCATTCTAGCAATGAGGAATTGATTTTATTGGAGCTATAAACCCATCTTCAAGTGCTGGACATGATTATGTCCTTACGGCAACTGACAACATTACCAAGTGGGTGGAAGTAATTCCAACCAAGCATGCTACTTCAGAAGTAGTGTGAAATTTCCTTAAGGAGAATATCATTTTCAAGTTTAGAGTCCCAACCAAGATTGTTACTGATAATGTACCTTGTTTCACTTCCCAAGAGATTACACAATTCTATTTCTACTATGGGATTACACTATCCCACTCTTCTGATTAGTTTTCACAAGGGAATGGACAAGCTGAATCAAGCAATAAGAACCTGGTGACTATCATCAAGAAGTTGGAAGATGACAACCAAATGACATGGCATAAAGTATTGGTTGATGCTCTATGGGTAGACATAATTACACTAAAGAGAGCAACTGGTATGTCTCCTTTCCAACTTCTTTATGGTATCAATGCTGAGATACTAATCACCTTGGAGTTTCTAGCATTAAAATTGGCTAAGGCAATTAAAGATCAAACATATGAAATCCCCCTTGATAAGAGGATCATGTGCCTAACTGAGATGGATGAGTAGAGAACTATGGTGGTGGACCGAATTGCTGCCCATCAAAGTCTAGTGAAGAAACTCTTCGACCAAAAGGCAAAAAACTATGATTTCCAAGTTGGAGATCAAGTCCTATTGTGGGAAAAAAGGAGAAAACCAAAGGGAATGCATGGAAAGTTTCAATCCCTTTGGAGGGCCCCATTTATTATCCATCAACACAATGGTGAAAATAGCTTCCTGCTGAAGTATCAAGATGGCACACTCTTTTCTCTACCTCACAGTGGACAGCATCTAAAGCACTTCAATTCTTGAAGTACCAGCTCATTTCATCTGTACATATATATATTTGTATAGTTTTTAGTTAAATTTTGTTTTGTTTGTTTTCATTTTTGACACCTTTCATTTCTGAGTAACATGACTCTATATCCCAATGGCACACATGAAGACACTGGAGATTCTGGATTCTACTCCCTTCAATTCTTTTTACAATTGATGGAAGTTCCCCAACTAGATCCAGCTATTGTACCCAAAAAATGTCACTCATTTTATGGGACAACATATGAGCTATTTTGGTCCTGCAAGACAAAATTATCTCTTCCCATTTCAAAAAGTTGTTCTGAACTTTCAAAATTGGGAGTTATTCAAGATTTTTTAGTCAAAATACTAACATGTCAATATATTCAATGGCTTTAACAAGTGAGTTCTAGAAAAGGAGCAGGTTCCTTAACACTTAGACACTTTCAAGGTTGGTTCAATGCCTTGGTTCAACCAAAAATGTTCATCAACAAGATTCAAAAAGAAGGAATGAACTATTGAACCATTGAAGCAAAGTTGGTTCAATCGGTCAGTTCAAGTGGCAAGTTCAAAGGAGTGCCCCAAAGTCCACTGAAATAGAAAACCCATAGAGGAAATAAAATCCCAAAATCTACCACATATCCCTTACAAAGTTTAGCAAAAATTACCACATGTTATCTATTGAGACACAATTTCTAGTAACTTTCAAAGCACCAGAATGTGCCATGTGTCATCTACAAAACTCATCAGAAGTTGCCATGTGTCAACATCCGCATCTTCTTCCTTTTATTGAGTAAGGACTATGGTGGGTCTCAGGTGAGTGGCTAAACTTGAATGGAATGCAACACATGTCATCATCCACGTAAATCTGAAAGAGTCTCAATGTTTCCATAGTGTCTCTAGGAGCTCAGCAGAAGCCGCCATGCATCATCCTCCGTGGGATTCTCAAAAGACATCCAAAATATGCCACATGTCCTATTATAACTACATGGAGCATGACAAGTGTCTTCATCAACATCTCAAGTTTCTTAAAAGTTTCAGAGCTTCTTTCAATAAGCATCTCTCAGAGTCCCATAGAAGCTACCAATTGTCTTGATCTATTTTCCAGTATAATGTGCCACATGTCAATTGTTAAGATCAGCAGAAAGTGACCAAAGAGCAGAGAAACAATTAAACCAAGGATCCGATTGAACCAAGGACCAGATTAAAAAGCCAAGAAAAGAGGAACGATGAAGAAAGACCAAAAATATCCACACATGAGATATGTTTCTAGAATCAGACTGCCAGGTGGACTCTACATTGAGAAAAGTAAATGGGCAAATATGCTCGATTCCAACATATCTTCTTGACAGAATTTAAAATGTATTCAAGGCATTGAATGTAACATGATGTGTTACTACTCCCAAGTATTTCTTGGAGGGATATATATTGGAATCTCTCTTATTGTTTTAGAGAGATCTCTCTCTGTCATCAGAAACAAAAAATCTGCCCAAATTGAAAGGCATTACTGAGACTTTGAGCTCAGATTGTTGATCATATTTAGTTATTTGAATAAGTAAACAAGTGAGTTTTAAGACTTTGTGTTGGAACAACTTGGTTTTTGGGGAAATTATTCTTATGTCTATTTCATTAATACATTTTTTTGTCCATTTGATTAAATAAGTAGAATTCGTGAAAGTGATCAGGAAGGTTTCCTGAAGTCGGTTGTAGAGAGATTTTGCGTTGATACAATTGTCTTTAGTTTGTCTATTTTTATATTCCTATGTAAAGGATTTTGGGACAACTTTGTGCCCTCATTGTCCTTCATATTTCACTCTTTGGTAGTTGAGGTGGAGGGAGACTTTGTGCCTCATTTCATCCTGTTGTGTTACTACACCTTGTTACAGTTACTTGTTATCACACAAAAGATTCCTTTTGTATGTTGAACAACACTTCTGAAAGAAGAGGAGTGTCTTCTATCATTTCATCAGGATTTCTCCTTTGATTTGTGAACATCATCTCCAGAAAAAGAGAGATGGATGGTTTATCCTACCCTTGAGTGTTATTTTCTGTTTATACATATAGTATATAACTCCTGCATATCTACAGGGAACCTCCCCTTGATGAGAAGAGAGATTTGTCCCCTTTTGATGTAGTAAACCTGCACATTTAGCCAACCAATCTTCCTACTGTGGTTGATCAGACCTATTTTGTTTATCAGTACACTGATTGACAAAATATTCACCCAACAGACAACACCTTTCAATATTACTATTAATAAATAATATTTAAAGAACCTCTAATCATAAACCATGAATAAAATAACTAATCAAAAGTAACAACTCTTTTTCATGATCCACCCTATTAAGAAAGTATATAACTTCCTCTACAAAGGAATTTTTTTTGGAAGTATTGGAAAATATAAGTACTTTTATAAATTTGTATACTTGTTATAAAATAGATGAGGGAAAATGGAATACCATGATTAGCATTGTTTGTCATCTTGGTCATTTTATACATATCTAAATTTTGGGTTAGTATTATATTAGATCAAAAATTAAAATAAATTGAAAAAATTAAAAGACACCTACTAACAAGTAGGTTAAAGAAAAGAAAACATTTTAATATTAGATTTTATTAGTTTGAACATGTGATTTGGATGCTAATCTAAGTAAAGAAGTTAAAAATATGGAGACTCATTGTTGACCTAGAATGGTTGTGGAGGAAGCATTGAGAAAGAGGAAGAACATGTGAATGAAATAAAACAATAAATTGATGATAAAGTGGGGCATTAGCATTCAAGAGTTCCCAAATATTAATGCTAATTAGGAAACACAAAGGTCTATGAAATAAAAATTTGGGGTAAGATTATAAATAAATAAACTTGGGTGGAAGAAAGAGAACTATTTCAAAGAATTTAATTTCACTTATAAAAATATAAAAAAAACCCAAATAATAATAGAAATTAAGTGGATGGTGAAAATATTGATGATTTAATTAAGGACTAGTACTTACCATTTTATATATGAAACTGGTAGGTGGACAATGCTTAATGAGATCTAGAAAAAGAGAATTTATACTTTAATATTCGTACATGCAGATTGGACCACATCATAAAGTGCTTAACATAAAAATTGACACATTGAATACATTTTCCACATCACAAAGTGACCAACTTAAAAATTGACAGTCTGACTGCCTTATATTATAAAAAAATAGGTTATATAAAATAGCAAAATAAACTCAAAAGAATAGCATTGGTCTCAAATAACTATTTTCACATTGAACACCCTTATTGTGGATTTTTTTCTAAATATACTCAACAAGAGTTTTATCTTCATTGGGGTTTCAACACCCTTTATTTAGGTCCAATTTTTCATGGCAATGGCTTCTACCCTTTATTCTTTTGTTTTTTTTTCTTCCCATTCTGTTGTAGTAAAATAACTAACTGTATATGTTTGTTTGAATAAGAATGGATTGCAACAACATAAAATGGACTTAAAATCTCCTAAGATTATATTTTACATTTAATTAATCTATTTTTTTTAATTTAAAAAGTTTAGTAGTATAATGTATATCATATAATGGTGTCTATGTTTTATAATTATCAATAGAATTTAAAAATAAATAAAAATAAACTGGAAACATAATATCATATTTATTAAAACAAGAATACAGAGATAAAACAAGAATGAATTACAAAATAATTTACAATAATATATTTGTTGGTTAGTATTTACAGCTCAAAATAAATGACTATAGGGAAAAATTAGTATTAAATACCAAGTATTGAAACATAAAGTTAATAGTAATAAATATTAAGTACAAATAATGACACCAAATGAGGCATGTGTCAGATCATCCTTGGGAGGGATGCTGACCCAAAAAGAGGGATCCCTTGATAGTAGATTTATCACCACCAAACCATCTTGAATATTAACATATATAAACACTCTCCACTTAGCTGACAGAGGAAAAAGTATCATAATATCCATACCATCATGAATAGGGAAGATCCAATTCAACAGCCTAACAATAGACTTTACATGCCATGGTGGACTTTAACCTATTCCTTGAGGAACTGAGGGTGGAGAAGTGGCTATGTGACTAGTTCTATCACCACCTTGGTGCTAATAGATGAGAAACCTATAATGGGATATTGGGAGGAACCTTTGTCATGGTAGAAGGAGCACTCCCCAAGTCATTGAAAAACTCTTGTAAGTACTTAAGTTAAAAGTAAACTTTATTAGCCTATTGTTTAAACTAAAAAAATGTAGAGGTAATCACCTAAACATTACCATTACTAAAAAATTTATTGTGAAATAATCTCATTATTGGGCATATATTATGAAAAGATTTTATCACTAGTGGAAAGACAAAAGACCTTTAGAATGGTGATTTTTCTATCATCTCAAAATAAATGGAGCATACATCACATGGAAATGAGAAGTGTATTATTGAGTGGGTAATTAGAAGAGGAGGTCTATTTACAACAACCATAAGGTTTTTTAGTACAACATAGGGAAAACCAAGTCTATAATTTCAAGAAGGATTTGTATGGACTAAAAAAAATACGAAGAGCATGGTGTGAGTGAATTGATGGCATTTTTTAGAAGAATAACTTTAAGAGAAGTAAGAGTGACCCTACTTTTTACTACAAGCACAAAGGTAATTATATCCTTATTATAATTTTATATGTTGATGATTTGATTTATATAGGTAAAATTTTTGATTTGAAGGAAGAATTCATTATTGTTATGATATATGAATTTCAAATGAATATCTAGGTATCATGTAATACTTCCAAGGTATGGAAGTTCATCGAAGTAAGGATAAAATATTCATTTTTAAAACAAATTATGTAAATGATATGTTGACGAAATTTAGTATGGTTGATTTTATATCAGTGTCCACTCCAATTGAACATATAGCTATGTTATATAGAGAAGATGGTGTTTATATAGTTGATGAGACAACTTATAGAAGTATTGTTAGAAATTTAATGTTTTTAACTCACAGAAGACCAAACCATATATTTTGTTTCAATATATATGTTTGATCTATTTAAGATTAATATGAAGGTATGCAAGAGGATGTTGAGATATGTGAAAGGCACCACCAATTTTGGTATTCATTATTATGCCACTAAAAATCCAAATTTTCTAGTTTTGGTGATTTTGATTATGGGAGTAGTTTGGATGACTAGAATTCAACATTTGGCAATAATGTCTTACTTGATTTGAGTTTGTTTATATGGATATAAAATAAATAAAGTTAATTTAACTTTTCAACTAAAGAATTAGTATATATTGTAGTCATTTTAGTAGGAACATAGGTATTATGTCCCTAAAAATTTATACAATAAATTGGGGAGAAAAAAATCAACCTACAATGATCTCTTGTGATAACACGTGTGCTATTGAATTGGCCAAGAAACTAGTATATCACAATAAGTCAAAGCAATCTGATTTAAAGCACCAGTTCATTTGAGACTTGGTTCAAAAGAAAGAGGTGGAATTGAAGTATAGAAACACCTAAGAACATCTTCCAAATATCTTCACTATGGGTGTTATAAAATTTTATTTTTGAAACTCTGAGATCAAATTATTAGTCCACTCAACACCAAAGAGGAGAATGTTGGATAAGTGCTATTAAGTGATATATTTTAGTCTATTGCTAAAAAAGAATAAAGACAATGGAATAGATGAGATTAGTTTGATTTTTTTTAAAAATGTTTTATTTTTTATATTTTTGGTAAGATTTAGAATAATCTATTCACTCAAAGATCATGTTCACATTAAATTTTATAAAAAATCATAATGGATCAATTTTATTGAGTATAAGAAGAAAAATAATCAATTGAAAGATTGTGTTAGTCTGGTTTCTCTCAGTTATGTATGGTGCTTCTATTTTCATTGTATTTTATTTCTTAGTGAAAGTTTATCTTTGTTGAACTATGAGATGTGTTTATTCTTTATATTAAAAATATTCATAACAACAAATTTCAAGGCATCAGTTACCTTTGACAACACCTTTCTATAGTTACATTAATAGACAATATTTAAATAACCTCCAATCATAAACCACGAATAAAATAATTAGCCAAAATTAACAACTCTTTTTTATGTTCCACCTTATTAAAAAAATATAACTTCCTTTTTGAAGGATTTTTTTTTTAAAAAGTAGAGGAAGAATATAATCTTTTTTTAAAAAAATTTATATTCGTTACAAAGTAGATGAGGGAAAGAAGAATGATGGGATTAGGATTGTTAATTAGGATAATGGTTCTCTACAGATATAAATTTTAAGATAGCATTATATCATATTTTAAATTAAAATAGATTGATAAAATTAAATAACCCCTGTTAATAAGCAGATTCAAAATTAAAAAAATTAATTTTATTAGTTCAAACATATGATATCTATGTTAATCTAAGTAAATAAACTCAAAAATTCTTGTTGACCTAGAATAGTTGTGGAGGAAAAATTGAATATGCAGAAGAACATATGAATAAAAAAAGATACAAAGTTGATGAGAAATTAGGGAATTAGCATTTAAGAGTGGCCAAACACTAATGCTAATGAGGAAACACAATGATCTATGAAATAAAAATTAAGGATAACCATATAAAGAAAGAAACTTAGGTAGAAGAAAGAAAATTATTTCAAAAAGTTTAATCTCACTTATAATCATATAAACAAAAAATACTTAAATAATAATATAAATTAAATAAATGGTGAAAATATTTATAATTTAATTAAATATTAATATGAATCATTTTAAATATAAAACTAGTAGATAGATAACACTTAATGAAATGTAGAAAAATAAAATTTGTACTCTAATATTAGTATAGTGAGAATGGAACACATCATAAAATGACCAACTTAAAAATTGACACTAATATATAGATATTATGATGAAAAAAAAAAAAGTGGTGGACCTTCCAGAGGCCATAACTTTTGACTCGCAACTCCATTTGAGCTCTTCCACATGCCAAAACGACCGTATCAAAAAGTTTGATTCTACCCTAAGTTGTTGTTTCCACTTAGATTTGATTTTGATATTTTTTGGAGGCCAAACATGATCATTTGAGGGTCTAAAATAAATGTTTAATATTTTTTTAAAGAATTTTCTATTTTTAGAAATTGTATATTTTTAGAACTGAAAGTCAACTTTAGGTGAATTTCATCTCATTTCCTAATTTTAGTATTTAGGTTATTTTGAGAAATTTTTATAGTTGTACACACTTGCATGTGAAACTTAATATAAATAATGGTTTCTAAAAATAGACATTTCTTTTTAGATTTTAGATTTTTTCAAATTTTTGCATGTCAACTCTAAATTCTAAGTTGAGGCTTATTTAAGCATGGTTTGGGTTTTTAATTATTTTAAGTAATAAATATGAATCAATTTTGAGTATTGTTTAAAGATCTTGGCCTAATGGAAATTTTCTTGTTCCTGATAGTTTTTGGGTTTATTATCTGGTATCAAAGCAAGTTTAAATGTTGGAGGAGTACAGACTGGAGAGAGGTTGAGGAGGTGTTGTGTAGATGAAATAGAATATACGAGACCTGTAGAGACATGTTCAATAATTAATAAAATTTATCACCAATCAAAAAATAAGATAAGGTGGTGATGAGGAAGACACATATAGTGATGAAAAAATTCAATAAGAAGAAGAACAACAAGAGCAACCACTATCAATGGAAGAAAGGATGGTTCAGGGTTTAAAAGGAAGAAATGAAAGAACAAGGTTGATGTTCTAAATTATGGAGGTAGTTTAAAACCAAAATATTTGATATATTGGATAAATAACATGGAGAAGTTCTTCGAGTGGAAGACTATGAGAGAAAACAAGAAGCTAAAGTTTGCATGCATGAAATTAAAAGGTCATGCAATGATTTGGTGGGATCACCTACAGAAAGAGAGATAGAGAAAAGGTAAAGAGAAGATTAATTCATGGAAAAAGATGGAAAAGAATCCGAGGGAGAAATTTCTTCTTGTAGATTATGCACAAACCGTATATAGAAGGATTTAGAATTTAAGGTAAAAAGATGAATTATAAAATATTTTCATACAAGTGGACCACGATACAACATAAGAGTACATGGATGAAAGATATGTGAATAGTTTGAAATTTTCTATTCAAGATGAATTAATCATGCATAGAATACTTATCAAGGAGGAGGCTTATGAATTAGCTTTGAATGTAAATGAAAAACAAAATAGACAAAATTTTGGAAAGTTGTCTACTGGTCCAATAAAATGTGGATCCCCTCTAATAATGGGATGAGGTGTGTTTAATACCACCATATGTGGCTTTAATGCCAATATTCAAGAAGATAAAAGGCAAGGGTTTCAATACTAACAAAGAAAAAGAAGATTTCAAAGAGGATGAGGTTACGATGGTGTTAGAGGATGGTTTTTGAATCAATGTAAAACTTATGTTTGTTATAGATGTGAAGAACAAGGTCACAAAGCATTTGAGTGTCTAAACTATCAATATCAATAAAGTATGGGAGAAAATCGCCCAAGAGTAAGTCTAGTTGAGGCTGAAATAGAAGAGAAAAATACTAAAGTTGCACTAGCTAATGTTGGAGAGAATCTCATGATGGAAAGAACCATGATCACTCTAAGGAAGGATCAAGTGAAAAATAAATAAGGTATTGATATATGGTTACAATCAAATATTTTTTGAAAAAGATGTACTTCGGGTGGAAAGGTATGAAAAGTAATTATAGATGGTGGTAGTTGTGAAAATATGGTTTCTAAAGAAATGATTGAGAAAATAAATTTGGAATGTGAAAAGCATCCTAACTCTTATTGAATTTCATGGTTTAAGAAATGGAATTAGGCTACAGTAGATAAACGGTTCTTGATCAAGTTTTCTATATGAAAAACTTATAATGATGAAATATGGTGTGATGTTATTCTGATGGATGAATGTAATGTGTTATTGGGGAGACCAATGCAATTTTATTGGAAAGTAGTTCATGATAGAGCAAAGAACACATACACTTTTTGAAAAGGTGGAACAAAGGTAGTTTTGTTAATTCTTAAAGAGGAAGAAAAGATAGAAAGCATGATTTGTACTAAAGAATTTATCCAAGATATGAAGGTAGTAAGTTGTTGTTATGCACTTGTAGAAAATAATGAAGAAATAAAAATGGTACCAATACCAACAAAAGAAGAAAGAGTGTTGAAATAATATGTATATGTTTTGTTTTATGAGTTACCAGATGGTTCACCATCAAAGAGAGATATTCAACATCACATTGATTTAATTCTAGGATTAGCTCTACCCAATCAAGCAGCTTATAGGATGAGTCCAATAAAACAAGCAAAATTAAATAAATAGGTTTCTAAATTGTTAAGGAAGAAAGTGATAAGGGAGAGTATGAGTCCATGTGTAACACCAACATTGCTAACTCAAAAGAAAGATAGAGGATGGAGAATGTGTGTGGATAGTAGAGCAATTAATAAAATTACAATAAAGTATAGGTTTCCTATACCTCATTCAGATGATATGATAGATGTGCCTATAGGAGAAAAATATTTTACCAAGATTTATTTAATTATTGGTTACTATTAGATTTGAATTCATGAAGGAGATGAGTGGAGAACTGCATTCAAGGCTAGGGATGGCTTATATGAGTGGATGGTGATGCCATTCAGATTATCTAATGCACCTAGCACATTTATGAGGGTGATGAATAAAGTGCTATGATAATATATTGGTAAGTTTATGGTTGTTTATTTTAATGATATTTTGATATTCAGTAAGACTAAATAAGAACACTTACAATAGTTGAGAATGGTAATATATTTTCTAAGAAAAGAGAATTTGTATGTAAATTTGAAGAAGTGAAGGTTTATATAGAACAATTTTGTAATTTTGGGATTTTTAGTTTCAGTAGATGGTGTAAAAATGGATGAAGAAAAGATAAAGACAATTATTGAGTGGCCTATTCCAAAAAGCTTTATAGAGGTAAGAAGTTTACATGGTTTAGAAACTTTTCACATAAAATTTATTTGAGATTTTAGTATTATTGTGACACCAATAATAGATTTCATGAGAGGGAAGGAATTTCCATGGACTACAATATCCACAAATAGATTTGAAATTTTGAAGAAGAAGATTACAGAAAGGCTAATTTTAGTGTTACCAGATTTTAACAAAGTGTTTGAGGTTGATTGTAATGCTTTGTTTGTGGGAATTGGTGATGTGTTGAGTCAAGAAGGAAAGCCAATAACATATTTTTGTGAAAAATTGAGTGAGGTAAGGACAAATTATTTTACTTATGATATTGAACTTTATGCAATTGTACAATAATTAAGATATTAGAAGATTACCTAGTGCCTAAGGAGTTTATTCTATTTAAAGATCATGAGGCTTTGAAGTATGTGAATACACAAAATAATTTGAATAGTAGGTATGCAAAGTGGGTTTCCTTTTTGTAGGGGCGTATTTTTGTGTTGAAGCATAAATAAGGAAAATGAAATCAGGTATTTGATGTATTGAGTAGGAAGGTAGCATTATCAACTATTATCGTGAGCGAAGTAGTTATACTTGAAGTTAACAAAGAATTATATAATCCTGATCCGTATTTTAACAAGGTATTTAAGAAGTGAAGGAATCCATTAATAGGTAAGATAAATGTTATTTATAATGAGTATCTTATCCAATAAGGATATCTCTTCAAAGGGAAACAATTGTGCATTTTAGTTGGGTGTCTATGAGATAATATAATAAGAGAGTTACATAGTGGTGGTTTGGCTAGACATTTTAGTAAGACAAAGTTAAAATATTTTGTGGAGGAAAAGTATTTTTGACCAAATATTAAGAGAAATGTGACAAGGTATGTTTCAAGGTTCATAGTATGTCAGGTGGATAAAATACATGCACAAAATACTAGACTATACATGCCATTACTAGTTCCAAAATAACCATGGACATATTTGAGTATGGATTTTGTGTTGGGAATGCCAAACACACAGAGATGTAATGATTCAATTTTTGTTGTTGTAAATATATTTTATAAAATTGTTCATTTCATCTCATGCAAGAAAACCAATGATGCCACTAGAGTTGCAAAATAATTTTGTATGGATAATATGAGATTACATGGTGTTCCAAAAATAATTACTTCAAATAGGGAGATAAAATTTCTAAGTAATTTTTGGAGGACTTTATGAAAAAATATGGGTACTAAGCTAAAATATAGTAGTAAATATCACACACAAATAGATGGATGAACAAAAGTTGTGAATAGGAGCTTAGGAAATTTATTGAGATACATAATGGGAGAGAAGCCAAAGCAACGGGACTTGGCTTTACCACAAGTTGAGTTTGAATTTAACAATTTAGTGAATAGATCAATAAGAAAGTCATATTTTCAAATTATTTATGTCAGAAATACTATGGATATTTTAGATTTGGTATAATTTCTAATTGTAGATCGAATTAGTGATGATGCAGAAGCATTTGCAAAGCATATGTAATAGTTGTAAGAAGGAGTAAGAAGAAAGTTGTAGGAAAGTAATGATAAATATAAAGCAACAATAGATGTTAAAAGAATATCCAAGGTATTTGAATAAGGAGAGTTGGTAATGGTTTACTTGAGGAAATAGAGATTTTCAAAAGGCACATACAATAAGTTGAAGTACAAGAAAATTGGACCATGCAAAATTGTGAACAAAATCAATGATAATGCCTATGAGATAAGTTTACCACAGAATTTTGATATATCTCTAGTATTTAATGTTTTAGATTTATATGAGTTCCATGGAGAAGATGGTGAAGATGATGAATATGAAGAAGTAAATTGGGAGTAACAAGTTCTAAAGAATAAGAAAGAATAAATAGTGTAGTTTTTAGATATGAAGATAGTGAGCACAAGGTGAGGGAATTATAATAGGTATTTGGTGGAATGGGAAGGATTGAATCAAGAAGACAAAACTTGGATTATAGAATGGAAGCTGAAGAAGATTGACAAAGGAAAATGGTAGAGGTATAATCAGGCCAACTCATAGGAGCTGAGTTGTTTTCAACTAGATGAGAATGATGTAGAAAAAATAAGCTAATCTTTCAGAGGCCATAACTTTTGACTCGTAACTCTGTTTGAGCTCTTCCACATGCCAAAATGACCATATAGAGCATTATGTGAGTTTATGTTTCATATTTTTTAGATATGAAGATGGAGAAGAAGAATGGAAGAGATGATGTGGTGAATTTGTTGATGAATATATAAGATAAATTGGATATGATGATAGATCATATGCAAGAGGTAGAGATCCAAAGATTTGGCATAGTGATGAAAAAGAAAGTGAAATGTCTAGTAAATCTACTTATTAAGAGAAAGAGGAGGCAAGAGTTGAGACTTGCCTTAAGGAGAAAAGAGGAGTTGTTGAGATAAAAAAATAAGAGATCATATGTGATCTTGAAAATGGAGAGATAATGGTGGAGGAAGATATTTTGGATTCCCATGACTAGGAAAATTTAGATTTATTTGATTGTGCGATGGAGTTTAAAGATGAAGATTGCAACCATATATTATGGCATGTGAGTGAAGAATATCTCAAAAATATGGAGTTTCACGATAGTGTATATTTAAGCCTTGAGGAGGTGCATGTGAGTAAAGGTAGAAACCAAGAGCAGTTGCATGTTTCCATGGTGGAAGCATTACATGTAGAGATTGTGCAAGCTAGTGAACAAGAGGAGATTTTGATGTAATTTTAACCATGTATAGAAGATGAAAATGAGTGTGTGGTTAAGGAGATTATTGACTTGGAAGTGGTTGATAAGGATATTGTTAAAACTCATTATGAAGGATAAAAACATGAGGATCATGTAAGATATGAAGAGGAGTTTCATGTTTCTATGGAAGAAACATTGGAGGATGTTTATGTGTAAATAGGTGCACATGTGGATGAGAGTTTGATGGATGAGAAGATAAATTTTATTACAAATATAAGAGAGGATTTAAAATTGGATGCGTTATGTGATGTGGAGGATCTAACAGGTGGTTAGATAGTTAGAATAAATCCAAGAAGGCTTTTGGTAGAGGTGGATGGCCAATGGTGGGCTAGAGCTCACATGAGTTGATAAGATGCATGATGGAGCATCTTGGTAGAGGAGGTTAGCTTTGGATGGGAGTTATGATCCCATGAGTATGGTTGGTAGTGGGTGCAGTCCCACATGTGAATCCATTACTATATAGATGTGTTTTTAGAGGAGAAAGATGATATGTAGTCCTATGGGGATCATTTTGGAGCCAATATGAAGATGTTGAAAGAAAAGGAGAAAGAATTGAAATTCTTTGAGTGCATGTGGTTTATGAAAGGGGATTCCAAGGTCATTTCACATCATGATTGAAAGGGTGGTTCTAACACTAACCACCTCTATGTGATCATTAAATCACATTAATTACCTCAGATGTCTAATGCAATAACATCTAAGGGCATGAGCAATCTTGAATCACCCTAAAATAGATTGGTGTGCTCTTTTACCTTTTTTTTAGAATAATGGTATGTATAAAATCATGGAAACTCATGGGAAATAAGTTTTCTTCAACCAGAGGAGAATGATGTGGAGAAAAAAGACACTATTTATGTTGATATTATTCACTACTAAAGTGTTACCAACCACTATTCATGCTGACTCATCAACATTATTCTTTGATTAGGTGGCATGGGGTGACATAATATTCCAAGGCACATGGGATGATTTTATTTTGTACATGGGTAGATGTGTGGGATGAATTTGTATTTGGGACTCATAATTATGAATTGATATCTTGTTGAAAAGCAGATTCTTAACTTTTTTGACTCTTTTTCATATCTCTCCAAATTGCATCATTGATCAGAACAACTAAAAAATTAAATTGATATGAATAAGGAAATATGAATTAATTTATATCCCCAAATCACACCCTCTACTTTCATTTAAGCTCAAAGGGTTCATATTGACCCCAATTACCTACATATTTGCATTTGTGATATAACTAAAGGATTGATTAAGCCATATGTTTCATCCTATAGAATGGATTGAGCCATAATTTAGGTTCATGGATCTCAATATGGCCCAAATTACATCGCTAATTACACATATTGACTAATTGGATCGAATCTTGACATAATCAGAGCTAATTTAGCCCCAACTCACATCTTGCTTTTGTAGTTAGTTTGAAAGGGCTCAACTTAGCCCCAATTTCCTTCATGATAGAATAAGTGGACTATATTTGGTTTAGGTTGTTATGATAGTGAGATTGATTGAACCCCAAATTACATATTATATAGTCAAAATAAGGTTCATGGGGTTGAATTTCATCCAACATGCATCACTGATTGTAATAATTGACTAACTGGCTTGATATGCAAGAGTAAATATGAGCTAATTTATATCCCCAAATCACATCATGTACTTGCATTTAGGTTCAATGAAATATGTACTTACATGTCCTTGATATGCACAAGGAAATATGAACTAATTTCTAGCCACAAATCACATCTTATACATGTATTTAGGTTCAAAGGGTTCAAATTGACCCCAATTACTTGTATATTTGCACTTGTGATACAATTAAAGGGTCGATTAAGCCATATGTTGCATTCTATGGAATGGATTGAGCCACAATTTTAGTTCATGAGGCTCAATTTGGTCCAAATCACATATGTAATTGCACCAATTGACTCATTGGATCAATTCATGATTAATTTAGCCCCAAATCAAGTCCTTCTTTTGTAGTTAGGTTGAACCTAGGTTCAAATTACTCCTTATTTACTCCATGATTTAATTGATGAACTATTTATTTTATTTTGTTATGATATTGGGGTCCATTGACCCCCAAATTACATCCTATTTACTCAAAATTAGGTTCATGAGGTTCAATTTCATCCAACCTACATCGATTAATTGTAGTTCCCTAAACCCTACACCCTAAACCATAACCCATAATTTAGGTTCACAAGGCTCAATTTGGCCCACACCATGTTTATAATTACATAAATTCACTAATTGGATCAATTCATGATAGAATAAAAGATAATTTATCCCTAAATGATGCCCTACTCTTGAAATTAGGTTGAAAGAGCTCAAATTGGCCTCCATGATTGAATTAATCAACTATTTGGTTCATTATATGATGACATTAGAGTCAATTTCACTAAAAATCACATCAAATACAATTCAAACTACATTTGAACATGGCTCAATTTAATTTTAATTTATTTAATTGTATTGTATTGTATTTAATTTTAGAGTTTATATTTAACTAGTATTTTTGGAGATCTAATGTGGAAAATACTATTTAAATTATGTCAATCATGCTTCATATATTTTCCTATTATATATTATTGGACAAGTGGTTGGCCATTTTAACTCCCTTGATTTACATGTAATGCACTTTACATTTTTAATATATTTAAAATTATATTTTCAAAATTTTAGATCATATAAAAATGAGTATTTCATTAATATTGAATTAATTTTTTTTAAAGATATTACTAAGAAATTTGGTTATCAGGCCTATTCTCCATTGTATTTTTTGGTTGCAACCTCATTTCCATCCTTAACTTCTTTTGTGAATTATTAATTAATATCTTTAAATTAAAAAAATTAGATAACCCTTTTACAATAAACTGAGGATTAAAGTATTAGCTTCTTGATTATACATATGCTACAATGGTTCACATTTTACATGACTTTAGTCTTTGATTACATTTAACATGAATTTAGTATTTGATTATATTAGTGATTTGATTGGGGTGAAATTAAGTAATATTGATCCCCAAAATTTGATTGGGACAACCTAATATTACTTGGGCTTTGATATTATTTATTTGAGTGCTCCAATTATTTAGTCACATTATTAGTTGTGTGAGGGAATAGATTAAAGCATATTAAACTGCTCAAACACAATTCCAACAAACTAGTATCATTAAGTATTTATATGTTCTAATTGAAAAAATAGATTAAAGATAAATCTAATATAATATTAATAAATTTTAATAATTAAAATTTGAATATTCTATTAAAATTATATATATATATATATATATATATATATATATATATATATATATATATATATATATAGTTTATCTAGAAATACAAAGACTTAAAGATAATAAAACCTATAAAATTATTTTTATTCATAAAAAATAGATTAAATATAAATATAAATTGTATACATTTCATAAAAATAAATTATATAAACATTATATATAATGCTTGAAATACACAAACTTAAAGACCATAAACTGTATAAAATTATTTTATTTATGCAATGCTAACTTAACATTTATTAATGTTCACACAAACCATTAATAGTTATATGCTAGCCATCCTCAATCCTTATGATGAAACCATGTCAACACATGCCATGCATGAAAAGTGGTGAAATGTGATTGTATTCATCATCCAATGTCTAATGTGGATCATCGATTAGGCATGCGATGTATGAATAAAATCGATAAGGGAATACCTATTGACTTATAAATATATTACTTCTTAAAAATACTAAGATAAAAGTTGACATTAGGAGGAAAAAATCTAGGAAATAAATACTAGACAATTGAAAATGATAATTATACAAATCTGAATGCAACTCCTTTAATTTAATAACTTAATATTTATAGAAATCACTAAAGAGGAATGTAATTAGCTTATTTATATTGAATTCATGTATTTAGGAAAGGTACACTCATATGAATACAATGGAATAATACAGTGAAATATTCGGTCTATAAATAGAGAACCTGCATCTAATAGGACAAGTTTACATTGGCTAGACAGGTGAATGGATAAAATACTATCTTTTAAGTGTGGATTTATCCTTTTTAATTTTGTTATCCTATGATAGTCTTTCACCTTTACATGCATATGAGATCTTTACCTTTAAGTTTGAATGCCTATGAATGTACACAAATGTCTCTATTTTTCTTATTCTTGATTCAAACCCTAATTGTGTATTGTATGACAAATGTGAACTAGAATAACATGAGAAAGGGATAGGTTGAGATAACATTAGCCATCTTAGTGTGATTGAGTTTTGACTATGTATACAATACTCCAATGAAGGAACAAAATCACAAGTAACTCTCCCACCTAGTTGAGTGTGTGAAATCCTATGTAAAACTAATATGTTGTGAAATCTTGAATATGGCTTTCAACACTTAGCAACCTATGAATTGGCCATGTAAATAGTGATTCAAACCTAGCTTAGGGATTTATCTATTTAGGGTTTTTATATTTAGAAGATTTTAATAAGTTATTTAAATGTCCATCCAAGAGAAGAGACCCCTAATTGATTACAATTGATGTGTTTATATAGGGAAATATTTTAGGTTATTTATTTTAACTAACTTGAAAAACATGTTGGTTGGCACTTATTGGCATTTCTAATATCAAATACTAATTGTGAAAGAGTGAGGGGCCAAGTCCTCTTTGAGTGGACAAGTTAAAAATATTAGATACATGATTTAATAGTTTGTTGTGCTCAAAATTCATATTGATTCTATAAAATATTTTGAATTTAATTTGATACAAACATATTTTCATTAATCCATGACTCATATGAAGATCAAATTTAAATTACAAACCTAAGCATAACTCTATAGTTATTTTAGTTATAAATAACTCAATTTGAAACAAAATATTATCACCTAAGGCTGCTAAAACTTAATTGAAATCTCATAAAAATATTGCTTCTTATCTCAAATTCCATCGAAAGGGTTGTCAAATAATAAAAGCATCATCATAGTTATTAATCCATTAGAATGATAATTTTTTAAGCATAGAATTGAACCTAGTTTTATAAGTACCATTTAATAGATTTGGAGAGCTTGGATAAAACACTACTCAAAATACACATTGGAGTCTTATATGAGAGCATAAGTGATTCCTTGCAAACACACATTAGCTTTGAAACTTAAATACAAACATAAAATTTTACCAAATTGACTAAAAAATAAATTTATTGGCTAGACTTGGCGCTACATAGAGCAAATGAAAATGGAATTTGGTATTATGGATAATCACAATGGTATTACCTTATAATTTTTCAAACATAACATGCCAAAAAATAACAAATTAATGTGTAATGATTAAGCATGGGTTAAAATTAATAAATACATGTTTTAAGTTCTTTATTTGTAATAGTGTTAATGACCTCTAAGTTTTTTTATATAAGCCACTCAATTTTTTATTAGCTCCAATGCTTTATAAGGAAGTATAATTACTATGTTAAATTATTAACAAGCAGCATGGTTGCATCAACACACATGTGTACTCATTCCTTGCTCTCATTTATTTTTTAAAAAAATAATTATTTTAAATTTTAGATTATAAGAATTGATTTATAATGTAACATGCTCTTGGTTATAGGTCATACACTAACAAAGCACTCAAAATGGGCTCAATTAATTATCATAGTGTGTTATACACACCAATGTAGACATTTATTTCCTTTAACATAGTAATTTCATCTTTATGCATTACTAGATTAAAGGAGGGGGGAATGTATATACTAAAACTAAATATTTATAGCATCTTAGTCTTGTATATTTTACAAATATCAATAAGTACTCTCTCCTTCAGTTCTAGACATCTTTGCTGGTGAAAGGCTCACATTTGCCATATCATTGTGCCTAAATGCTTCTCTTAGTTTGATCCCTATCATTTTAATGACCCAAGTCTCTTGTATTGCAAATAAATCTTAAAAAATTGATAAAAATATTTTACTATCAATTTTAGATCCATACCTATTTTCTAACCATGAGGACACTACTAGTTACAAAGGGGCAATACCAATGATGGTAGTGTCCAAATCACTATCTAGTGTCTAGTTTCTAAAGGCCATCTAAATTAAAAATTATTCGAATCCTATGGGTCGGCCTATTTGTCTTATTCAACCCTACCATAAGATTATTTCAAAATGTGTGGTAAAAATACAAGTCCCAGCCTTTTAATTATTGATCTAACAAATACCAAGTAAATACCCATTAAAGCTAAATCATTCAACTACACAACCAAGCTATTCTACCCTATTTATCCATATTTTCATATTAATCATATTACATGTCTTAAGCATTCAAAGGGCATCTTGTGAGTGATATTTTTTAAATTACAAGCTATATAATTGCATGCTTAATGATATAATATATTGTACCCTTATGCACACACTTTGCCACACACAAGTGAGAATTACATTAGTTTGAGGCCCTCCTTGAAGTATTGGCTATGTAGGGAGTAAACATTGATAGAGGGATACTTGGGGTTAACTGGACATTGTAAACCCATTAATCCATTTTTAGCAAAATGTGTTCGAAGGGTGAAAAAGGGTGAAGAGTTAGGGTTTTAATCAATCAATAAAGAGATATTGCTTATATCCTAGATATAAATACACCAACAGAAAGGCAATAGAAAATACAAAATGTCAAAGTTTCTTACATCTAGATCTAGTCTTTATTTCGTACTAGACACATACATCACAATTAGACATTAGTGTCGATGGCAGTATCCAAATCTGATGATAGTGTTTGTGGCCACATAAGTGCAACTTACAGAAACTAATGACTAATTTAGAATATTGATCTTACATACTTTATACTTGTTTCCAATCCAAATCTACCTACACATAGTAAACCATGTACCATTGTTTTTTATTTATTGTAATATTTTTCAATAGCTATACTTTACTATTTTTAGCAATTTCTCAATTTTATAATTCAAAATAATTTTAATTTGAGTTTTCTATTAATTGATCTACTAAAATTTATTTTATTGCCTTTGTGATTGAACTAATTCTATATTCTTAACTCTATCCACCACACATAAAAAATTTAGGGTTAAACAAATACATGATTTTTTTAAAAAACTCATCAAGATGGTTTCTTTTTGCAAACACATCAATGGATGGCATTATTATAGGCATAAACACTTTCTCACCAAACTAAATGTACTACCTACAATATTCTCCAATCGAAAACATCAACCCAACATTAAACTTCTTCTCAAAAATTTAAAGAAGGGCATCATTTTTAAACCTTATTTTTAGTCATTGGTATGGGATTTCAATACAGAAAGATAGTCCATGCAACTAGCATGAGACCTATAGGTTACTTTGTGTGACTAATAGGTGACCAACCACTTTTGAATAAATCATCAACTATAATCAAAGGCCATGTCACACGTCGATTTTGTTATGGACAAAATATAAAATACTACAAAAAAGACCAAAAAGTTATCACTAGAAACCAAAGGCCAAGTATTAAAAATACATTAAAAATAAATTTATTATGATTTATAAATTATATATATTTCATAAAAATAAATTATAGAATATGTATAAAGATATAAAAATACACATACCTAAAAGACCATTTATATTATTTGTGAGATGCTACCTTAATATGAAAAAATAAAAAATATGAAAATGAAATTTGAATTTTATGTTTTTCAGTTGGGAGAAATGATCGTACAAACCATCACAAGTTATACGCTTGTCAAATCTATTAATTTGAATAAAAGACACAAAAATAGTCAAACCAAAAATAAAAATAGTCTACGAAGCAAAGTTGCGATACACCATTTGACTTTGAATGCCATGCCTCTCTCTCTCTCTCTATTGCATTTACCTCTATAAATATGGCAGAGAGTTGAATGCAATCCCACCTCCATCTCCATCTTTATCTGGTATAAACTCATTCAGTGATTTATTATTTAATTGAAACTTTGTGAGATTTCTCTGAATTTAGGTAAACAAAGCTTTAAACATGGCACGATTAGTGCTGTTGCTTATGCTCAATGTTATATTTATGGTGAATGTCTCTACTCAACATAACCTTATTAAGGCACATTCATGCGGTTCCCATCAGATCTGTAATGGTACTATTCCACCAGAGCTAAAAAATGCTGCACACCACCTTCTAATGAGGCACATTACAACAACAACAATCTTGCCCAAAGCATGGAGCAGTTAGATTCATCTGGTTCACATCAAAACTGTAGTGGCGATTTTGGGACCCTGTTGATTTCTATAGCTCTAAAGGTGGAATGTGGAATTTGTTTAAAGCAACTCAAGATTAGATATGCTTTAAAACAATTCGAGTTGGATTTTCAGCAATAGTAGTTTCTAGAATGTTTCTAAGTTTGTAAGGATGAGATAAATCCTAGTGTGATTTTATGTGTAAATTTAGAAAAGCCAAAGAAAGCAAGGAAAGTTTCTTTTTCTTGCATGCTAAGGAAAGCTTCTTTTTCTTTCATGCTAAGGAAAGCTTCTTTTTCTTGAATGCTAAGTAATGCAGCTAGGATCTCTATAAATGTAAGATTGTTGTAGCAAACTCATACATTGTATTTTTGCAAAAGAGAAGTTTGTTGTTCGGCTGAATAGAAGATACAACATTTGCAGGTTTTTCCCCACATTGGGGTTTCCTAGGTATATCTGTGTTATTGTCTTTTTTTTTGTATTGGCTTATTGTTATTTTTGCTTCCATTATTATTAGTTGTTAATTAACCCAATTGTATTAATCATTATAAATCAGATTTATGTCTGTGAATTTATTGTGGAATTAATCTATTGATGGGTTATAGAAATTAACATGGTATCACAGCTCTAGACTCTGAATATGACACCAAGATTTGTAACAGAGATTTCAACAAAAAAAATCAATTCTTTCATCCTCAGTTCTTTTTGTGGCTATGGCAACCAGCGTTTGATACGAGGATAGGCTCGAGGGTGTGTCTAACTTCTTGCAGTGGAAGGTTTAGATTACATCTGTTCTCAAGGAGAATAGGCTGTGGATCTATGCTAGCACAGAAGTGACTCCACCAACAAATGATCCTGTTGCCTTAGATTCACATGAAGTTAAAGAGGCCAAGGCTCAGAAGATTATCCTAGATGGAGTAAGAGATCATTTAATTCCTCATTTATTAGGGAAAGACATCACTAAGGAGATGTGGGATTCGCTCACAAAACTTTATCAGAGTGACTATTAGAGTTGTAAGATGATGCTCAAGGACAAATTGCATAATACCAAGATGTCCAAAGGCGAGAGTGTGACCTCTTACTTGTCCAAGCTGACATAGGTCAGGGATGAGCTTGCTGCTATTGGAGAGATGATTATAGAAGATGAGTTGGTGTGTATAGCCTTGAATGGTTTTTCAAAGCACTAGGAAGTGTTTGTCAAGTGTGTTGTTCGCAGAGATTGGCTACCTAATTAGGCAAGACTTTGGGATGATTTTGTTCTGGAAGAGATCCATGAAGGTGCTCATTGGGGAGGTCAGACAAAGAAGGATCAAGATGAAGAAAATCTTGCTCTTGCAAGAAAGGGTAAGAAGAAGTCCAATAAAGAACAATCAGAAGGTTCTTCTTACAAGAGTGGGAAGAAAAAATATTTGAGCAAGATTAAATGTTTTTGCTGCCATCAGATGGGTCACTATGCCAGTCAATTTCTGAATAAGAAAAATAAGGACAAGCAAAAGAAGTAATTTGCTGCTACAACAGAGTGGATGAGTTTTCATCAAAATTTGAGAATGAGTTTTCACTCATTGCATGTTTCTCAAGTTCAAGTGCTAATAGAGTATGGTATATTGATAGTGGGGCTTCTTGCCACATGATGGGAGTCAAAGAATGTTTCACCAAGTTGGAGGAGAAGAAGCTATATTTCTATATTGAGCTTAGAGATAATGCCAAGTACCATGTAATTGGTATTGGCACTGTTAATTTTTAGAGGGAGTCTGGCAAACCTTTACTGGTGGAGGATGTGTTGTAAGTCCCTGGCATGACAAAGAATTTAATCTCAATTTTTGCCTTGGAAGACAAGGGTTACATCGTGACCATTGAGAAGGGAAAAGTCTATATTCATCCCAAAAATTCCAAGATTACAAAAGTGATTAGTGTCAGGCATGGTAGCTTGTTTCGATTACAGTTTGAGCCAACACATGCATTGGTTAGTAGCTGTAAAGGGATAGGAGAATTGTGGCATAGGAGGATGGCTCACCTTCATCATGGAGCACTTAATATTCTTAAGGAAATAGTGACGGGGCTACATGATGTGTGCAAGGGTTACACTCTTGGGAAATATGCTAAAACCAATTTTCCAAGCAACGACACTAGATCTGAAGGGATTTTGGATCTCATACACTCAGATGTGTGTGGACCTATTTCAACAACATCCTTAAATAGATATGAGTATTATGTTACCTTCATTGATGATTTCTCTAGGAAGACATGGATATATTTCATGAAGAATAAAGATGAGGTCTTCAGTAGGTTTAAAGAGTTTAAGGCTCTCATGGAGAACCAAACTGGGAAGAAGATCAAGATACTAAGGTCTGATAATGGAGGTGAGTATGCCTCAAATGCCTTCAAAGATTTTTATGCTCAGGAAGGTATCAAGAAAGAGTTGATAGTTCCATACAACCCTCAACAAAATGGGGTTGTTGAACAAAAGAATAGAGCTATCATTGGAGAAGCCAAGTCCATGCTTCATGATCAGGATCTACCTTGGTTCTTATGGGTAGAAGCTTACAACATAGCTGTGTATTTGTAGAATAGGAGCCCTCATAAAGTGTTGGGAAAATTGACTCCAGAAGAGGCGTTCACTGGTAAGAAACCAGATTTGGGGCACATTCACATCTTTGGATGTCTTGTGTATTGTCACATTCTTGATGAGAAGAGAACCAAGTTGGAACCTATTATAGAGAAGGGTATCCTTGATGGATACAGTGAAACTTCTAAGGCTTACCAGGTTTATATTCCTACTCTTAGGAAAATAGTGGTTTGCAGAGATGTGAATTTTGATGAAGAGAGGGCTCTTCAGAAGTCAAGTAACTTGATGAATGAAGAGGAACAAAAATCCATAGTTGAGGTAGCACAAATTCCTCAAACTTCAATCACGCAAGCTGGAGAGTAGAAAAACCAAGATGATTAGATAGAGGAACAAATAATTCCTTAGCCTTAGATTCCTATTAGTGAGAAGAGGAGAAATAGGGCAGCTGAGCAAACATTAAGAGAGGCTCAAGAATATATAGGTGATCCTCAAGATTCAGTCAGACAAAGAAGGGCTCCCAGACGTTATTCAAATTATGTGGTACTTATGAGTGAATTAATTAAAGTAGAGCCTTCCAGCTTTCATGAGGCATCCAAGCACCAAGTATGGAGAGATGCCATGGTGGAAGAGTATTATTCCATCATGAAGAATAGTGTGTGGGAGGTAGTACCAAGACCATAAGATAAGTCTATGGTGGGCTCGAGATGGCTGTATAATATTAAGCATGTTGCCGATGGTAGTGTGGAAAATTTCAAAGCTCAGTTTGTGGCTAAGGGGTTTTCACAGAAGGAAGGAGTCAACTATGATGAGACTTTCACTCCAGTAGCCAAGTACTCATCCATAAGAGCTATCATTTCTATAGTAACACATATGGGTTGGAGGATTCATCAGATGGATGTAAAGATGGCCTTCCTCAATGGGGTGATTGAGGAAGAGATTTACAAAGAGAAAATAGAAGGGTTTGAAGCACATGAAAGGGATTCTCATGTATGCAGGTTGAAAAGAGCACTGTATGGACTCAAGCAGGCTCTTAGGGTGTGGTATTCACGCATTGATAGTTACTTTCAGGGTGTGGGCTTCATTAAGAGTGAGGCAGATTCAAACCTATACTATGTTTAGGTGAAGGGTAAACTTCTCATACTATTGTTATATGTTGACGACCTATTCTTCACTGGGTCAGAGGAGCTCATAGCACATTCCAAGCAAGATCTTGCAGGAGAGTTTGAGATGAAGGACTTGGGGTTGATGCACTACTTTTTGGGATTGGAGTTGTGGCAGAAAGAGGGAGAAATCTTCCTTGGATAAGGGAAGTACTTAATTGATATCTTGAAGTGATTCAGGATGGAAAATTGTAAGCCTATGTCAATGCCACTTGTGACCAACTGGAAGAAGATTGATGCTTCTAGATCAGAGGCAGTGGACCCTACTTTATACAAATAGCTGATACGCTCTCTTATGTATTTGGTCAACACTAGGCTAGACATTTGTTTTGCAGTGAACTCACTCAGTCAGTTTATGGTGGAACTTAAACATGTTCACTAGATAGCTGCCAAGCATGTTTTGAGATATCTCCAAGGCACAATCGATTATGGGCTGAAGAATGTTCACTAGGATGGAGTGGAGGTCAAGGGGTTTACTGATGCAAATTGGGTAGGTAGTACATCTGATTGAAAGAGCACTTCAGGGTGTAGTTTTAGTTTGGGATCAAGAGCAGTCTCTTGGTACAACAAGAAACAGAAGTCAATTGCACTGAGTTCTGCAGAGGCTGAGTATATGGCATCCAGTATGGCTACATGTGAGGCTATCTGGGTTTGAAAACTTCTAGCTGGGCTCTTTAATTAGGAGCTGGATCCTACAGTCATTTATTGTGATAACCAGAGTTGTATCAAACTCTCTGAGAATCTAGTGTTTCATGACAAGTCAAAGCACATTGAGATCAAGTATCACTTTTGCAGATGATTGTGTGGAGAAGGGGATAGTGAAGCTCAATTACATTCCTACGGATGAACAAATTGCAGATATCCTGATGAAGGCCTTGATGAAGAGCAAGTTTGAATTCTTCAAGGACATGTTGGGTGTGGTGCAGAACACCTTCCTTGCTAAGAGGGAGTGTTGATTTTTGTAGCTCTAAAGGTGGAATGTGGAATTGTTTTAAAGCAACTCAAGATTAGATAAGCTTTAAAACAATTCGAGTTGGATTTTCAGCAATAGTAGTTTCTAGAATGTTTTTGAGTTTGTAAGGATGAGATAAATCTTAGTGTGATTTTATGTGTAAAAATAGAAAAGCCAAAGAAAGCAAGGAAAGCTTCTTTTTCTTGCATGCTAAGGAAAGCTTCTTTTTCTTGCACGCTAAGTAAAGCAGCTAGGCTCTCTATAAAAGTAAGATTGTTGTAGCAAACTCATACATTGTATTTTTGCAAAAGAGAAGTTTGTTGTTAGGCTGAATAAAAGATCCAACATTTGCAGGTTTTTCCTCGCATTGGGGTTTCTTGGGTATTCTATGTTATTGTCTTTTTTTTGCATAGGCTTATTGTTATTTTTGCTTCCACTGTTATTAGTTGTTAATTAACCTAGTTGTATTACTCATTATAAATAAGATTTATGTCTATGAATTTATTGTCGAATTAATCTGTTGCTGGGTTATAGAAATTAACAGACCCTAGATGCTCCCCACCACCTTTACATAAGCAACATCACAACACCAATAGTCTCGCCCAAAACATGGAGTTGTTAGATTCATCGGGTTCAAATCCAAATTGCAACGACACCATTCCAGACCCTAGATGCCCCCCACCATGCTCCATTAAGCCTATTTTATCAGAGCAAAAATGGGCATATGGAAAGGTCCCTCATATAACCATTAATAACAATGTCATTCAAAGCCTTAATTCATACCTTCAGCCTCCAGACAACCATTGATTCCTGTTCAATCCTATTATATTATATTATATTTCAATTTTCATTCATTCATTAGTAGATTGTAATAATAGTAATGCATCTTTATCCTTGGATTAAAAGAAATAAAACTGCAGCCATGAGTTTGCATGATAGTTTAATTCAATGAATCATTCGAATGAGGGTTCTTATATCTCACACTGCTGCAATATCTCAATGCGCTAAACATCATGTAGCAAGAGTTATTGAAATTAGTTCTTGTGAAATCATGGGGTATAAAACCACCTCTTTTTACACTCAGAATTTTGAACATAGTGGATTAAATAACTTAGAAAACATAGAAAATGCAACCTTACTTCCTTTTAACGTTCTGTTACCATTACGAAATTAGAGAGTTTTCAGACAAATTTTAATATTAAATAATTATATTTATTATATTGGTTGATATAATAAAATATGGTAGAGTTAGATAAATTTTGTTAGTTTGCAAGTGATATTCTAGTTTTCATTTTCTTCTAATCTCTAATTAAATTATAATTTTTTAAGCAATTAAATTTTGTTATTTTATATGTATTAAAATATTTAAATTTTTTCTATAAATAAGTTTTATTTTTTTAATTCATGGAATATAATAATATTATTTATTGTCCATTGATGGGTCTAAAATTTAACATGTCTTCACATGAATCGAGACTATTGTAGAAATGACCAAGTAAAAAAAAATGATATTTGTGAAGTTGTACACTGCTTATATTTAAAGTTGTTGGCATATTATCTATGCATAATGTTGCTACTCTTACTATCGATATTCAATGCATATTACAGAAAATATTAATAATCACAAATTCTTAATGCATCACTTGTGTTTCACCACCTAATCTTTTGCATATCTTCTACTTTTATTTGGTGTGCATTCTTGAAAAAAATACTCTCAAATATGTGATTTCATCTTGGAGATAGGATTTGCAGTGCATTAAATGCTATGTGTCGATAGTAGGCCTCAATGCCTCACCTTTCCATTCTAGAGGCCCAAATTTCAATGATAGTGGTCTCATTATTATAGAGATGATATCAATGTAAACCTGGTTTATGAACCTTTTGGGAAGGAAAGGAAGATTATTCAAATTCATAAGGCAATGTGGAAGGCATGAATAACATTGTGCCAAATGGATCCAAAATGTTTTTGAATTGGTGTTGGTCATTCACATGAATCAAGAATATTGGAGATAGGGCCAAATTAAAAAACTAATATTTGTGCAGTTGTACACTACTTATATTTAAGGTTGTTGGCATATCATCAATGCATAATGTTTCCACTCTTACTATCGATATTCAATGCATATTGTAGAAAAAAATTAATAATCACAAATTATTAATGCATAACTTGTGTTAAACCTCCTAATATTTTGCATATCTGCTACTTTGATTTGGTGTGCATTCTTAAAAAATAATACTGTCAAATATGTGATTTCATATTGGAGATAGGTTTTACATTACATTAAATGGTCTGAGTTGATAGATAGCCTCAATGCCTCACCTTTCCATTCTAGAGGTTCAAATTTCAATGATAGTGGTCTCATTATTATAGAGATGATAAGATCATAAACTTGGATTACAAACCTTTTGGGAAGGAAAGGAATATTATTCAAATTCATAAGGTGATTTGGGAGGCATGAATAACATTGTGTCAATTGGATCCAAAATGTTTTTGCAATTAGTCTGCACCTATACTTTTCCTCTTTGATAGTCTTGTCCATCTGGGATGGTTGTATGCAATTTCATTTAAGTATAGGTTAACTTGTGCCCAAATTCTCTTTTATGGAATTATATGTGGACATAATCAACGCATTTGTATCAATCTAGTCCTCTTCATGATCATGGCTCTTTGATTCTAGTACTGATTTTATTTTGAAAATGTTATTTTGAATTGGTGTTCTTGTATCTCTATAAATGAACCATGGGTTGGTCATTGACATGGCTTATGAGTCTACACCCTTCAAAACACAGGTATTGTCTTACATAAAATAGGTGAAACTAGACTTGTTAGACTGGCCCAAGATATAAATATCACTCTTATAGAAAGAGAAAAAGGATGCCATCTCTCTGTGAAGGAAAGAAAAATTCCATAGAGGTCTAAAAAGAGTGAAAATATGTGGACAAGATATTAAAAGTAACTAGGGAGGCTTCTTCTTTTTTAGTTAATTTCTATATCTATTTCATGCCCTTTTATTTTCTTGTAAAACTAAGCTTAGCACAATGAAAAGGTAAGATATACTATCCTAACATTTTATGTAATCTTTTAGCCATTACCTTAATATCTTGTTGAATTGAATGAATAGAATTGATCATATGATTATGTTTTCTTAAAAAACCAAGGGGTTAGAAAATTATTGACATCAAAAAGATAGGGTTTGAAGGTTATTTTGTTTCTTTATTCCTAGATCTCTAAAAATGAGCTGTGGGTTGGCTATTGGCATGGCTCATGATTCTACACCATCTAAAAGAAATGACTTTTCTCATACAAAGAAGGTGAAACTAAATAACAAAAAGGAGAACCAAGATAATAAGAGAAAGGAATGGGAATTTCAAATATAAAAAAAACATGTATGGTTATCCTCTGGTCATCCTCTCTGATCCAAGTTCCTTGGAGGCTCCTAGTCATGTTATTTCTATTCTTGTTGAGGGCTCCCTAATTCATGACATTTTTTCTCTGCTTGAGGGTAGTTTGTCTAAGGACAGAATGCGCTCAATTGAATTGAGCCTCAAGAATAAATCTATGAAGATCATAATGATAAGGAAAGAGTTAAAAGAATTTTGATGGGCCATTTTCTTGAGAGTTGGTTTGGGGGATAAACCCTAAACCCTAGTCCTTAAACACTAAACCCTAAACCCTTCTGTAGTCAAGGGATAAAAATATACTAGAAAAGATGGATTTGGGTTTTAGGACTTAGGTTCTAAGGGGTGTTTTTATTTTTAGCCTATCTATTATATTTTGGCATTTTTTTGTTCAGTTTGTTGCTCTCTTTTTGTGCTATACTCATTCTATCTTGTAGGTTTCCTTTTTACTGTGTAAATATGCCCTATGTTTCTTCTTAATGTATCCTATTAGAAACCCAGGCCTACTAATATGACCTAGGATGGAATTCACACCATTCCAAGGTGGGCTTATTTAATTCAAAACTAGCCATTAAATAGGGATGGGACAAGTCCACTATTAGTAAGTTTTAATTTTTTTAATTCATGGAATATAATAATATTATTTATTGTCCATTGATTGACCCAATTTTTAATATTTTATTGCTACCTTCACGTGAATCGAGACTATTGGGGACGTGGGCAAATTAAAAAAGTGATATTTGTGTAGTTATAGACTACTTATTTTAGAGTTGTTGGCATATTATCAATGCATAATGTTGCCGATCTTACTGTCAATATTGATTGCATATTGACATTTTTTTTAATAATCACAAATTATTTATGTGTCACTTGTGTTGCACCCCCTGATCTTTTTGTTATCTTTTAGTTTGATTTGGTGTGCATTCTTTAAAAAATACTCTCAAATATGCGATTAGATCTTGGAGATAGGTTTTATAGTACATTAAATGGTCTGAGTTGATTTCAGGCCTCAATACCTCACCTTTCCATTTCAAAGGCCCAAATTTCAATGATATTGGTCTCATTATTATAGAGATGATAAGAACATAAACTTTGTTTAAAAACCTTTTGGGAATGAAAGGAAGATTATTCAAATTTATAAGGTGATGTGGGAGGCATGAATAACATTCTGAATCCAGTTTAGATGTAAATGAAGAATTTCTACAGCTGAAAGGAAACAAAATTCCTAAAGGCCTGGGTTCTCTTGAGAAGCTGTTTGACAGGCATGATAGGTTCATCAAACAATAGCAAACAGATTCAAATTTTTCTCAGGGATTTGACCAAGTAAATCTTACCAACAAAGAAAATCCCAAGATGGTCAACATTGGTAAGTGTTATACACCTAAAGAAAGATTCAAATTCACTTCTTTGCTCTGTTAATACATTGATGTTTTAACGTATTCATATGAAGACCTGAAGTCTCTCAGACCTGATGAAATCTGCCATCATATTCCTCTCAAAGCTGATTCAATGCCCTACAAGCAGAAATCCAGACAATACAATCTAAAATTTTTAGGTACTATTATGTCTGAGATACAAAAAATGTTAAATGCTATAATTATCTTCCTAATCCATCATTCTACATGGATTGTGAACATAGTACATGTAAGGAAGAAAAATGGTGAAATTTGCATTTATGTAGATTTTCAAAATCTGAATCAGTCATCTCTGAAAGACAATTACCCTTTGCCAATCATGGACCAAGTGCTTCAAACAGTAACAAGATCATAAATGTTATCAATGCTGGATGGCTTCTCAGGCTATAATCAAGTTGAAGTTGCTGAAGCTGACCAACACAAGACTACATTCACCACGCCTTGGGGTACATTTGCATATAAAAAGAATGCCTTTTGGCTTAATAAATGCTGGCACTACCTTTTAGAGAGCTATGGACATGGATTTCAAAGATGAGATTGGCAAATTCATAGTGGTATATCTTAATGATTTAACTATCTTTTCAAAGCGTCAATCTGATCATGTACGACATTTGCAACAAATGCTGGAGCGCTGCCGATAGAATGGTATTTACTTGAATCCTAAGAAGTCTATTTTTGGAGTGATAGAGGGAAAACTCCTTGGACACATTATGTCTAAAGAAGGTATAAAGATTGACTCAGACAGAGTCAAATCTATTCAAGAGCTGAATTTGCCCACAAGTAAAAATGTTGTTCACTCTTTCTTTGAAAAAGTGAATTTCTTACAGAGATTCATTCTTGAATTTGCTGAGAAGACAAGACACATTGTGAACATGATGAAAGGGAAAACTACCTTCAACTAGACTAAAGAAGGCAAATCAGCATTTCAAGACATCAAGACTGCCATTGCTCATGCCCCTACCTTGGTCTGCCTAGATTACCACAAAAATTTTATTATATACAGCTATGCATCTGAGCACACTATTTCAGCGATTCTTGTTCAATAGGACAAGGAAGGTATGGAATCCTCTATCTCTTTCATGAGTTGCCCTGTCAAAACCCATGAAATGAAGTATTCAAATATAGAGAAGCACGTCTATGCCTTGGTAAAAGCTGTCAAACATTTCCACTTCTACATTCTGAATTCATATACTATAGCCTTAGTTCCTGACACTACAGTCAAGTCTATATTAACTCAATAGGAGTTTGTCACAAAGAGAGGTAATTGTATTGCAAAGATCCAAGAATTTGATCTGGATATCAAGCTGACAAAGATGGTCAAAGGTAAAGGCCTATGCCAATTGATAGCTGATAATAAGCCAGAAGATACACAACATAAAGAAGCTGAAGTGGAATATATGCCAATAGTCCTTTTTGTCTCCACTACTAATGAATGGTACTCAGGTATTGCCTATTTTTTGACTTATGGTGAATGCCCTGCTCATTTGTCTTACAAAGAAAGGACTATCAGGTTGAAAGCTACCAATTTTGTCATTTGGGACAATGACCTGTATAAGAGAAACATGATGGAGTATTCCTTCACTATGTGGATAAAGAACAGTAGACCCAGCTCTTGAAATCTTTCCACAATCTAGCTTGTGGAGGACATGTTTCCACTCTTGTGACTGCTCACAAAATTCTATGAGCCAGGCATTACTTGCCAACTCTTTTTCAAGATGCACATAAGTGGGTGAGGAAATGTGAACTTTGCTAGCAATTTGTTGGAAGACCTAAGTTGGCTGCCCTGCCTCTCAAGCCAGTAATCATAGAGGAACCTTTCCAGAAATGGGGACATGATTTTATTAGAATAATAAACCCATCTTCAAGTGCTAGACATGATTATGTCCTTACAGCAACTGATTATTTCACCAAATGGGTAAAAGCAATCCCAACTAAGCATTCTAATTTAGAAGTTGTATGCAACTTCCTCAAAGAGAATATCATTTCTAGGTTTGGAGTTCCACTCAAAATTGTTACTAATAATGCATCTTGTTTCACCTCTCAAGAGATTACGCAATTCTGTTTTCATTATGGAATTATGCTCTCTCATTCTTCTGATTATTTTCCACAAGGAAATGGACAAGCTGAGTCCAATAATAAGAATTTGGTAACTAATATCAAAAAGCTAGCAGATGATAATCAAAGGACATGGCACAAAGCATTGGTTGACACTCTGTGGGCTGACAAGATCACACCAAAGAGGGCAATTGGTATGTCCCCTTTTCAACTTCTTTACGGTATTAATGTTGAGATACCAATCATGTTAGGTTTTGGAGCTAAAAGCTTCACTGATGCAAACATGGAGGAGGTTTCAGGAAGGTTGTTGAGTGTTACTATCGCTAGCATCGGTCAGGCCAACTGACATCGGCAGGGAGGAGACAGGAAGGCAACCGACATCGGTCAGAAGTCGGTCGGCGTCGGCACCCCCAGGTAGAAAGGGACCGACGTTGGTCACCTGTGTGGTTTGGATTGTGAGTGTTTTACGGGCAGTTAGCTAATGAACCAAGTGTTTGCATGTTGAGAGCCAATTTTAGACTAAGAGCTGCAGATCTAATTATTGTAATTAGGTGTCTATTTATTATTTGCATGAGATCTATTTAAGAGACTCATTGGTTTTATTGTAAACTTGTGCTAGAGAGTAAGAGGGTAATGATATAAACTTTTTCTGAGAGAAGAGAGCAATGGTGTGTTCCTCCTAGTGCCACAGTACCAAGTGTGGGTGCTGGATTGAAGAATCAGCAGGGTTCTTCATGTATGTATGATCTTGGTCATCAGGTGAGCATGGCTTCTTTAGGATATCTACATGGTAAGTAAGATCATTGATTTGTAGGTGTATGTGTGTGCAAGGTCAAGGTTCACAGGTGTGCAGAACTAGATTGATTTGCAGGGGTGCAAGATCAGAGAGGACAACAACACATCAGGGAGCAGAATCAGGTGGGATCTACTTGGAGTACAGTGTGTACTTGTGGAGTGCATGGAGCACTTGTGGAGTGCGTGGAGCATAGGTGTAAGGTGAACACCAACTCTATGTTTAAGTTGGGTGTTGGGACCTAAGGGAGAGAGCTTTGAGGGAAGATTTACTGTTTATGCCCTAGAGGTGTGAGAGCCCTAGAGGTGTGTAAGGAAGAAGAATTGTGGCAGCCTTCTTTATTGTATTTCCTTCTGGAAGAGTTTTAATACAAGTTGTGTATTGTCTCTCATATCATGTGTTATTTTTGAATTTTAGTTACTTGTGTATTCTAGTTAATTTTTGCATATTAAGTTGCTTGGTAATCAATTGTGTGCTTCCATTATATTTATCCCAACAAATCACTTTAGAATTACCAGCCTTGAAATTGGCAAAGGCCATTGAAGATCAGACATATGAGAGTTCTCTTAACAAAAGAATCATGTACCTGACTCAGCTAGAGGAATAGAGAACCATGGTGGTGGATAGAATTTTTGCTCATCAAAGTTTGGTAAAGAAACTTTTTGATTAGAAGGCCAAAAATTGTGATTTCCAAATTGAGGATCAAGTCCTGTTGTGGGACAAAAGAAGAAAACCAAAGGGGATGCATGTAAAGTTTGACTCCCTTTGGAGAGGCCCATTCATAATTCATCAACACATGGGTGAAAATAGATTTCTATTGAAATACCAAGATGGCACACTCTTTTCTCTGCCCCACAATGGGCAGCATCTGAAACACTTCAATTCTTGAAGTATCAGATCATTGCCTTTGTATATATGTATATTTGTACAGTTTAAATTCTATTTTGTTTTGTTTGTTTTCATTTTTGATGCCTTTCATTTTTGGATAGCATTACTCTGAAGCCCAATGGTACACATGAAGACACTAGAGATTCTAGATTCTACTCCTTTCAATTCATTTTGCAATTGACAGAAATTCCCCAACTGGAGCCAGCTGTTGTCTCCCAAAAGTAACAATCATTTTTGGGACAACATTTGAACTATTTTGGTCTTACAAACCAAAATTGTCTCTTCCATTTCCAAAAATTGTCCTAGACATTTAGATTCCTCATTTTCCAAGCTTCTCAAAAAATCTACAGACTTTGCTAGTCAAGTTCAATGGGTTTTACATGTTGATTTCTACGGACTTTATATCTACAGATTTTACAAGCAAGTTCATTTATACAAGTTCAAAGGTTTCTATAGGTGGTTTCAGTCAAAAGAATCAGTTTTCAACACTTAGTCATTCTCTGGGATTGGTTCAGAACTTTGGTTCAATCAAAAATCTTCATCGGCAAGCATCTAAGTGCAAAAAGAGACTTGAACCATTGAACCAAATTGGTTCAAAGGTTCAACAAGTTCAATGTCTTTGGTAAGAGTCAAGCACTTCATCAAGGTTCAAAGTTCAATTCCTTCAATTGGTTCATCAACTTCAAGACATTTGGCCAAATCAAGGCGGCTTGAACCATTGAATCATTGAACCATTGAACCACTTTGGTTCAAAGGTTCAACGGCTTCAAGGTTCAATGGTGAGTTTAACCAAAGGAATAGTTTAATGGCTCGGTCCAACCAAATGGTTCAACACTTTATTTAATTCAGTGTCTTTTGGTTCAACCAAATAGTTTACTTAGTTGGTTCATTCTTTCAGTTCATCCTTTGGTTCAACGTCTATAGGTTCAATAGTAGGTTCAATGACATTTTTCAAAGCTTTGTTTGAACCATTAAACCAAAATAGTTCAACGTCTTGGTTCAACAATTGGTTCAACGTCTTGACTCATTAGATGGTTCATCAGCCTTTGTTTCAAAAGGGGCTTAGCGCGCTTTGTTGAACTGGTTCAACGACTTGGTTTAACCAATTGGTTCAACTGATTGGTTCAACGTCAAAGTTCCTATTGGTTCAAAGGCAAGTTCATTATGTTTGTTTCAATGTTTAGTTCATTGGCTTGTTTAATTCATTAAACCATCAGCTTGAACCATTTTTGGTTCAACCAATTAGTTCAACATCAAAGTTCAAAGGGATGGTTCAATACGAAAGGAAACGTCTTGAAAGATAAGTGTCTTTGTGGAGGACACTTAATCAATAAAAGCACCCTTTTGAAGGGTCATTTTCAAAAAGTCTGAAAGAATTCTAAGTGGCTGTGGGCTCAAAAGATCTGAAGACTAGTCAAAGACTTCATGGGAATTTTCCCTAGGCAAATGGTCCACAAAAATTACCCACGGGAGAAAACACCCGAGAATTTGCCCGAAGGATAGTTCACGGGAAGCCTTAGCTTGGGGATTTGTCTGCAGGAATTGCTAAAGTAAAGCGCTGTTGAAGGACCTTAAAGGGCAGGTGCCCTTGTGGGGGACTCTCGATGGACAAAGTAAAAGGCTATTTTGACTCGACACAGGTCATTTATCAAGGCTCGAAAGGTTAAGTCCAATCTGGAAAGGCAAAGCCAAAAGCTGAAAGAAGACCAAAGGGTGACGCCCCTGAAGATGTCAAATTCAAGATAGTGAACTAGCCATTGAGAGCACATTGATGGGCATGTCAACATCAATTTTAAAGACAATGAAATAGCCTTTGATCCTTTGAATTTATAGAACTGAATGCATTCCCAGAATTCAAGACAAAAACTAGCTAAAAGTGAGGAATGATAGAACAATGGATGAATCCAGGACCCGATTCAATTAACCAAAAAAGAAGGAATAATGAAGACAAGATCAGATCGTCAGGTGGACATCGAAAGTTGTAATTTTTCAATTACACGGCTTGTTTATCTACATTGAGAAGATCAAATGGGTAAAATGCCCCAAAGTTCTAGCCTATCTTCCTAATAGTTCCCAATGCATCATGATGTATTATTGTTCCCGAATCCTTATTCAAATGGCTATATAAGGGACTTTCTTTTATTGTAAAAGGATCTCTTTTTTGACAATCTGAATGAAACTCTACCCAAATTGAGAGGCATCATTGAGACTTTGTGCTCAGTCTGTTGATCATATTCTGTTAATGGAATAAGAAAGCAAGGGACTTTTTCAGACTTTGTCCTATGATATCTTTTCTATTCCATTAATTTAGCAAGTAGGATTAGTAAAATTAGTCAAAAAGGTGTCCTGAAGAATCAACTGTGGAGAGACTTTGTGCCCCCATAGCCTCCTTTAGTGTGTTTTCTTTTCATTGCTATGTAAAGGACTTTGAAAAGACTGTGAGCTTTCATTGCCCTTTGCATATTACTCTTAAGAATTCCAGGTAGAGACTTTACGCTCTATCTCGATTTGATGGTAACCACACTCTCAGTTACATTCTATGTTTATTTCCAAGAGTATTATTGTGGCTGATTGAATAGTTCTTCTGAAAGAGGAGAAGTGTTGTCTGTCATTCCCTTGAGTTTTTCCTTTGTTTTGTATACATCATCTCTAAAGAAAGAGAGATGGATGACTTGTCCTACCCTTGAGTATTATCTTCTATTTATACATATACATAACATATCAACAGGCAACCTTCCCTTGATGAGAGGAGAGAGCAGTCTCCTTCTGATGTGATAAACTTACACATTAGTATGACTAATCTTCCTACTTTGGCTAATCAGACCTATTTTGTTTACCAGTACATTGATAGACAAAATATTCAACCAACACAATGCATATTACATAAAATATTAACAATCACAAATTCTTAATACATCACTTGTGTTGCACCACCTGATCTTTTGCATATCTTCTACTTTTATTTGGTGTGCACTCTTGAAAAAAATACTCTCAAATATGTGATTTCATCTTGGAGATAGGATTTACAGTACACTAAATGCTATGTGTCGATAGTAGGCCTCAATGCCTCACCTTTCCATTCTAGAGGCCCAAATTTCAATGATAGTGGTCTCATTATTATAGAGATGATATCAATGTAAACCTAGTTTATGAACCTTTTGGGAAGGAAAGGAAGATTATTCAAATTCATAAGGTGATGTGGAAGGCATGAATAACATTGTGCCAAATGGATCCAAAATGTTTTTGAATTGGTGTTGGTCACTCACATGAATCGAGACTATTGGAGACAAGGCCAAATTAAAAAAAATGATATTTGTGCAGTTGTACACTACTTATATTTAAAGTTGTTGGCATATCATCAATGCATAATTTTTCCACTCTTACTATCAATATTCAATGCATATTGTAGAAAAAAATTAATAGTCACAAATTATTAATGCATCACTTGTGTTAAACCTCCTGATCTTTTGCATATCTTCTACTTTGATTTGGTGTGCATTCTTAAAAAAAAATACTCTCAAATATGTGATTTCATATTGGAGATAGGTTTTACATTACATTAAATGGTTTGAGTTGATAGCTAGCCTCAATGCCTCACCTTTCCATTCTAGAGGTTCAAATTTCAATGATAGTGGTCTCATTATTATTGAGATGATAAGAACATAAAATTGGATTACAAACCTTTTGGGAAGGAAAGGAATATTATTCAAATTCATAAGGTGATTTGGGAGGCATGAATAAAATTGTGCGAATTGGATCCAAAATGTTTTTGAAATTAATCTGTGCCTATACTTTTCCTCTTTGATAGTCTTGTCCATCTAGGATGGTTGTATGCAATTTCATTTAAGTATAGGTTAACCTGTACCCAAATTCTCTTTTATGGAATTATATGTGGACATAATCAATGCATTTGTATCAATTTAGTCCTCTTCATGATCATGGCTATTTGATTCTAGTACTGATTTTATTTTGAAAATTTTATTTTGAATTGGTGTTCTTGTATCTCTATAAATGAACCGTGGGTTGGTCATTGACATGGCTTATGAGCCTACACCCTTCAAAACACAGGCATTGTCTCATATAAAAAAGGTGAAACTAGACATGTTAGACTGGCCCAAGATATAAATATCACTCTCACAAAAAGAGAAAAATGATGCCATCTTTCTATGAAGGAGAGAAAAATTCCATAGAGGTCTAAAAAGAGTGAAAATATGTGGACAAGATATTAAAAGTAACTGGGGAGGCTTTTTCTTTTTTAGTTAATTTCTACGTCTATTTCATGCCGCTTTATTTTCTTGTAAAACTAAGCTTAGCACAATGAAAAGGTAAGATATACTATCCTAACATTTTATGTAATCTTTTAGATGTTACCTTAATATCTTGCTAAATTGAATGAATGGATGGAACTGATCATATGATTATGTTTTCTTAAAAAACCAAGGGGTTAGAAAATTATTATGGACATCAAAAAGATAGGGTTTGAAGGTTATTTTGTTTTTCTATTCCTAGATCTCTAAAAATGAACAGTGGGTTGGCTATTGGCATGGCTCATGATTCTACACCATCTAAAAGAAAGGACTTTTCTCATACAAAGAAGGGGAAACTAAATAACAAAAATGAGAACCAAGATAATAAGAGAAAGGAATGGGAATTTTAGATATAAAAAAAACATGTATGGTTATCCTCTGGTCATCCTCTCTTATCCAAGTTCCTTGGAGGCTCATAGTCATGTTATTTCTATTCTGGTTGAGGGCTCCCTAATTCATGACATTTTTTCTCTACTTAAGGGTAGTTTGTCTAAGGACAGAATGTGCTCAATTGAATTGAGCCTCAGGAATAAATCTATAAGATCATAATGATAAGGAAATAGTTAAAAGAAATTTGATGGGCCATTTTCTTGAGAGTTGGTTTGGGGGATAAACCCTAAACCCTAAACCCTAGTCCTTAAACACTAAACCTTGAACCCTTCTGTAGTCCAGGGATAAAAATATACTAGAAAAGATGGATTTGGGTTTTACGACTCAGGAGAAATCTGGGAGAGGTCCCCGTTAGGTTCTAAGGGGTGTTTTTATTTTTAGCCTATCTATTCTATTTTGGCATTTTTTTGTTCGGTTTGTTGCTCTCTTTTTGTGCTATACTCATTCTATCTTGTAGGTTTCCTTTTTACTGGGTAAATATGCCCTATGTTTCTTCTTAATGTATCCTATTAGAGACCCAGGCCTACTAATATGCCCTAGGATGGATTTCACACCATTCCAAGGTGGGCTTATTTAATTCAGAACTAGCCATTAAATAGGGATGGGACAAGTCCACTATTAGTAAGTTCTAATTTTTTTAATTCATGGAATATAATAATATTATTTATTGTTCATTGATTAACCCAAAATTTAATATTTTATTGCTACCTTCACATGAATTGAGACTATTGGGGACATGGGCAAATTAAAAAAAATGATATTTGTGTAGTTATACACTACTTATTTTAGAGTTGTTGGCATATTATCAATGCATAATGTTTCCGATCTTGCTATCAATATTGAATGCATATTGACATTTTTTTTAATAATCACAAATTATTTATGTGCCACTTGTGTTGCACACCCTGATCTTTTGGTTATCTTTTAGTTTGATTTGGTGTGCATTCTTGAAAAAAAATACTCTCAAATATGCAATTTGATCTTGGAGATAGGTTTTATAGTACATTAAATGGTCTGAGTTGATTTCAGGCCTCAATACCTCACCTTTCCATTTCAGAGGCCCAAATTTCAATGATATTGGTCTCATTATTATAGAGATAATAAGAACATAAACTTTGTTTACAAACCTTTTGGGAATGAAAGGAAGATTATTCAAATTCATAAGGTGATGTGGGAGGCATGAATAACATTCTACCAATTGGATCCAAAACATTTTTGAAATTACTCTTCATATGCAATTTTCCTCTTTGATAGTCTTATCCATCTGGCATGGTCGTATACAATTTCATTTAAGCCTAGGTTAATATGTGTCCAATTTCTCTTTTATTAAATTGTATGTGGACATAATCAATGCATTTGTATTGATTGAGTCCTTTGTATGATCATGGCTTTTTGATTCTAGTATTAATTTTATCTTAAATTTTTTATTTTGATTTGTTGTTCTTATATCTCTACAAGTGAATCATGGGTTGGTCATTGGCATGGCTCGTGAGTCTACACCCTTTGAAACAAAGGCATTTTCTCACACAAATAAGGTGAACCTAGACATGTTAGAATGGCCCAGGATATATATCTCACTCTCATAGAAAAAGAAAAAGGATGCCATTTTTCTATGCAGGGGAGAAAAATTCCATATAGGTCTACAAAGAGTGAAAAAAATGTTGACAAGATATTACAAGTAAATGGGGAGGCTTCTTCTTTTTTAGTTAATTTCTACATCTATTTCATGCCACTTTATTTTCTTATAAAACTAAGATTAGAATAATGAAAAGGTAAGAGATACTATCCTAACATTTATTTTTAATCTTTTAGCCATTGCCTTATTATCATTTTGAATTGAATAAATGGATGGAACTGACCATACTAGTATGTTTTCTTCAAAAAACAAGGGGTTAGAAAATTATTATGGACATCAAAAAGATAGGGTTGGAATGTTATTTTATTTTTTAATTCCTAGATGTTTGAAAATGAATAGTGGGTTGGCTATTAGCATGGCTCATAATTATACACTATCTAAAAGAGATGCCTTTACTCATACAAAGAAGGTGAACCTAAATAAGACAAATGAGAATTAAGATAATAGGAGAAAGGAATGGTCATTCCAAATATAAAAAACATGTGTGATGATCCTTTGGTCCTCCTCTCTGATCCAAGTTCCCTTGAGGCTCCTAGATAGGTTATTTCTTTTTGTGTTGAGGGATCCCTAGTGGATCCTAGTCCTGATGTTTATGCTCTGCTCAAGGGTAGTTTGTATAAGGACATAATGTACTTGATTGAATTGATCCTATTGAATAAATATATGTAAATCATAATGATAAGGAAAGAGTTAAAATAAATCGTATGGACCATTTTCTCAAGAGTTTGTTTGGGGACTAAACACTAAACCCTAAACCTTAAACCCTAAAACGTAAACCCTTATGTAGTCAAGGGATAAAAATATACTAAAAAATATGGACTCAAGTCTAGGACCCAGGAGAAATATGGGAAAGGTCCTCGTTTGGTTCCATAGGGTGATTTTGTTCATGCCCTGTTTATTCTATTTTGGCATTTTTGGGTTAGATGTGTTGCTCTCTTTTTATGCTCTACTTGTTATATCTTATAGGTTTTTTTTCCTAGGTAAATGTGCCCTATGTTTCTTCATACTATTTCCTTTCGGAGACATGGGCCTCCTAATATGCCATGGGATGGATTCCACACTAGTCAAAGGTGTGCTTATTTAATTTAGAACTAGCCATTAAATGGGGATGGGACAAGTCCACTATGAGTGGACAAGTTTAAAATATCACATAAATAATTTAATGGCTAATTGTGCTCAAAATTTCACATTAAAAAATTTAATATTAAATTATGATATTTATTATATGGGTTGATATAATAAAATATGGTAGAGTTAGATAAAAGTTGTTAGTTTGCAAGTGATATTATATTTTTCATTTTCTTCTAATCTCTAACTAAATTATAATTTTTCAAGCAATCCAATTTTATTATTTTGTGTGTACTAAAATATTTAAACCTTTTTAATAAGTAATTTTTATTTATTTTTTATTTCATGGAATATAATAATATTATTTATTATCTATTGATAGACCTAAAATTTAACATGTTATTACTGTCTTCTCATGAATCGAGACTATTGGAGACAGGGCCAAATTAAAAAAATGACATTTGTACAATTGTACACTACTTATATTTAAAGTTTTTGGCATATCATCAATGCATAATTTTTCCACTCTTACTATCGATATTCAATACATATTGTAGAAAAAAATTAATAATCACAAATTATTAATGCATCACTTGTGTTAAACCACCTGATCTTTTGCACATCTTCTACTTTTATTTGGTGTGCATTCTTAAAAAAAATACTCTCAAATATGTGATTTCATCTTGGAGATAGGTTTTAAAGTACATTAAATGGTCTGAGTTGATAGCTAGCCTCAATGCCTCACCTTTCCATTCTAGAGGTTCAAATTTCAATGATAGTGGTCTCATTATTATAGAGATTATAAGAACATAAACTTGGTTTACAAACCTTTTGGGAAGGAAAGGAATATTATTCAAATTCATAAGGTGATTTGGGAGGAATGAATAACATTGTGTTAATTGTATCCAAAATGTTTTTGAAATTACTTTGCACCTATAATTTTCCTCTTTGACAGTCTTGTCCATCTCACATAGTTGTATGTAAGTTCATTTAAGTTTAGGTTAACGTGTGCCCAAATTCTCTTTTATGGAATTGTATATGGACATAATTAATGCATTTGTAGCAATTTAGTCCTTTTCATGATCATGGCTCTTTGATTCTTTTACTAATTTTATTTTGAAATTGTTATTTTGATTTGTTGTTCTTGTATCTCTGCAAATGAACTATGGGTTGGTCATTGGCATGGATTAGGAGTCTACACCCTTCGAAACAAAGGAATTTTATTACACAAAGAAGGTGAAACTAGACAAGTTAGAATGGCCCAAGATATATATCTCACTCTCATAGAAAGAGAATAAGGATGCCATTTTTCTATGAAGGGGAGAAAAATTCCATAGAGGTTTAAAAAGAGTGAAAAAAATGTGGACAAGATATCACATGTAAATGGGGAGGCTTCTTCTTCTTTAGTTAATTTCTATATCTTTTTCATGCCACTTTATTTTCTTGTAAAACTAATCTCAAAGTAACGAAAAGGTAAGATACACTATCCTAACATTTTATGTAATCTTTTAGCCGTTTCCCTAATATCTTGTTGAACTAAATGAATGGATGAAACTGACCATATTAGTATGTTTTCCTCAGAAACCAAGGGGTTAGAAAATTATTATAAACATCAAAAAGATAGGGTTTGAAGGTTATTTTGTTTTTTTTAATTCTTGGATCTCTAAAAATGAACTATGGGTTGGTTGTTGGCATGGCTCATGATTCTACACCATCTAAAAGAGAGGTGTTTACTAATACAAATAAGGTGAATTTAAATAAGACAAATGAGAACCAATATAATAGGATAAATTAATGGGCATTTCAAATTTAAAAAAATATATGTGATGTTCCTCTAGTCATCCTCTCTTATCCAAGTTCCCTAGAGGCTCCTAGTCATGTTATTTCTATTCTGGTTGAGGGCTCCCTCATGGATCCTAGTCATAACATTTTTGCTTTACTTGAGGGTAGTTTATCTAAGGATATAATTCAATCAATTTAATTGAGCCTCAATATTAAATCTATGAAGATCATAATGATAGGGAAAGAGTTTTAATAAATTTGATGGGTCATTTTCTTGAGAGTTGGTTTGGGGGCTAAACCCTTAACCCTAATCCTTAACCCCTAAACCCTAAACCATTTTGTAGTCAATGGATAAAAATATACTAGAAAATATGCACTCAATTTTAGGACCTAGGAGAAATCTGGGAGAGGTCCTCATTAGGTTCCATGGTGTATTTTTGTTTGTGCCCTATTTATTAAATTTTACCATTTTCTTGTTTGATCTGTTGCTCTCTTTTTGTGATCTACTCTTTCTATCTTGTAGGTTTGTTTTTTAATAGGTAAATGTGCCCTATGTTTCTTATTAATGTATCCTTTTAGAGCCCTAGGCCTCCTAATATGCCCTAGGATGGATTCCACATCAATCAAAGGTGGGCTTATTTAATTCAGAACTAGCGATTAAATGGGGATGGGACAAGTCCACTATGAGTAACTTTTAATTTTTTTAATTCATAGAATATAATAATATTATTTATTGTCCATTTATTGACTTAAAATTTAATATTTTATTACTACCTTCACATGAATTGAGATTATTGGGGACATGGCCAAATTAAAAAAATGATATTTGTGTAGTTGTACACTACTTATATTTAAAGTTGTTGGTATATTATCAATGCATAATTTTACCACTCTTTCTATCAATATTGAATGCATATTGCAAAAAATATTAATAATCACAAATTATTAATGTGTCAATTGTGTTTCACCGCCTGATCTTTTACATATCTTTTAGATTGATTTGGTTTGCAATCTTGAAAAAAATACTCTCAAAAATGTGATTTGATCTTGGAGATAGGTTTTATAGTACATTAAATGGTCTAAGTTGATCTCATGCCTTAATGTCTCACCTTTCCATTCTAGAGGCCCAAATTTCAATGATAGTGGCCTCATTATTATAGAATTGATAACAACATAAACTTGGTTTACAAACCTTTTGGGAACGAAAGGAAGATTATTCAAATTCATAAGGTGATGTGGGAGGCATGAATAACATTCTACCAATTGGATCCAAAATGTTTTTAAAATTACTTTGAACTTGTAATTTTCCTCTTTGATAGTCTTTTCCATATGGAATGGTCATATGCAATTTTATTTAAGTCTATGTTAACATGTACCCAAATTCTCTTTTATGAAATTGTATGTGGACATAATCAATGCATTTGTATCAATTTATTCCCCTTCATGATCATGGCTCTTTGATTCTAGTACTAATTTTATTTTGATTTATTGTTCTTTCATCTCTACAAATGAACTTTGGGTTGGTCATTAGCATGGCTCGTGAGTCTACACCCTCTGAAATAAAGGCATTTTCTCACACAAAGAAGGTGAACCTAGACATATTAGAATGGCCCAAGATATACATCTCACTCTCATAGAAAGAGAAAAAGGATGCCATTTTTCTATGCAGGGGAGAAAAATTCCATAGAGGTCTAAAAAAAGTGAAAAAAATGTGGACAATATATTACAAGTAAATGGGAGGGCTTCTTCCTTTTTAGCTAATTTTTACATCTATTTCATGCTACTTTATTTTCTTATAAAACTAAGCTCAGAACAATGAAAAGGTAAGATATACTATCTTAACATTTTTTGTAATCTTTTAGCCATTGCCTTAATATCTTGTTGAATTGAATGAATGGATGGAACTAACCATACTAGTATGTTTTCTTAAAAAGCTAAGCGGTTAGAAAATTATTATGGACATAAAAAAGATAGGGTTTGAAGGTTATTTTGTTTTTTTAATTCCTTGATCTCTAAATATGAACTGCGGGTTGGCTATTGGCATGGCTCATGATTCTACACCATCTAAAAGAAAGGAATTTTTCATTCAAAGAAGGTGAACCTAAATAAGAAAAATGAGAACCAATATAATAGGAGAAATAAATGGTCATTTCAAATATAAAAAACATGTGTGATGATCCTCTGGTCATCCTCTCTAATCTAAGTTCCCTTGAGGATCCTAGTTAGGCTATTTCTTTTCTAGTTGAGGGCTCCCTGGTGGATCCTAGTCCTAATGTTTATGCTCTACTTGAGGGTAGTTTATCTAAGGATATAATGTGCTCAATTGAATTGAGCCTCATGAATAAATCTATGGAGATCATAATGATAAGTAAAGAGTTAAAAGAAATATGATGGGCCATTTTCTCAAGAGTTGGTTTGCAGTCCAAACCCTAAATTGTAAACCCTTATGTAGTCAATGGATAAAAATATACTATAAAATATGGACTCAAGTCTAAGACCCAGGAGAAATCTGGGAAAGGTCCTCATTAGGTTCTAAGGGGTGATTATGTTCATGCCTTGTTTAATTTAGTATTTGATTATATTAATGATTTGATTGGGGTGTAGTTAAGTAATATTGATCCCCTAAATTTAATTGGAAAAACCTAATATTACTTGGGGTTTGATATTATTTAATTAAGTGCTCCGATTAATCAATCACTTTATTAGTTGTGGGAGGGAATAAATTAAAGCATATTAAATTGCTAAAACACAATTACAACAAACTAATGTCATTAAATCTTTATATGTTCTAATTGAAAATATAGATTAAAGATAAATCTAATATAATATTAATAAATGTTAATAATTAAAATTTGAATATTCTATTAATATATATATATATATATATATATATATATATATATATATATATATATATATATATATATATATATAATTTTAATAGAAATACAAAGACTTAAAGACCATAGAACCTATAAAATTATTTTTATTCATAAAAAATAGATTAAATATAAATATAAATTATATACATTTCATAAAAATAAATTATATAAATACTATATATAATACTTGAAATACACAAACTTAAAGACCATAAACTGTATAAAATTATTTTATTTATGTGATGATAACTTAATATTTATTAATGTTCACACAAACCATTAATATTTATATGATAGCCATCCTCAAGCCTTATGATGGAACCATTTCAACACATGCCATGCATGAGAAGTGGTGAAATGTGATTGTATTCATTGTCCAACATCTAATGTGGATTATCAATTAGGCATGCGATGTATGAATTAAATCGATAAGGGCATACCTATTGATGAAAAAATATATTACTTATTAAAAATACTAAGATAAAAATTTATATTAGGAGGAAAAAAATTAGGAATTTAAAACTAGACAATTGAAAATGATAATTATACAAATCTAAATGCAACTCCTTAAAGTTAACAACTTAATATTTCTAGAAATCACTAAAGAGGACTGTAATTAGCTTATTTCGATTTAATTCATGTATTTAGGAAAGTTAAACTCATATAAATACAATGGAATAATATAGTGAAAGCTTGGGTCTATAAATAGAGAACCTACGTCTAACAGGACAAGTTTACATTGGCTAGACAAGTCAATGGATACAATACTATCTTTTAAGTGTGGATTTATCTTGTGTAATTTTTTTAGCCTATGATAGTCTTGAATATTTACATGGATATGAGATGCATCCATTTAAGATTTAATGCCCATGAATGTACACTAATGTATTTATTTTTCTTATTCTTGCTTCAAACCCTAAATGTGCATTGTAAGACAAATGTGAACTAGAATAACATGAGAAAGGGATAGGTTGACTATGTATACAATACTCCAATTAAGGAAAAAAATCACATGTTACTCTCCCACCTAGTTGATTGTGTGAAATCCTATATAAACCTAATATGTTGTGAAATCTTGAATATGGCTTTCAACACTTCGAAACCTATGAATTGACAATGTAAATAGTGATTCAAATTTAGCTTAGGGATTTATCTGTTTAGGGATTTTATATTTGAAATATTTTAATAAGTTTATTTAAATGTCCATCCAAGAGAAGATACCCCTAATTGATTACAATTGATGTGTTTATATAGGGAACTCTTTTACGGAATTTATTTTAACTAACTTTAAAAACATGTTGGTTGGCACTTACTGGCATTTCTAATATCAAATACTCATTGTTAAAGAGTGAGGGACCAAGTCCTCTTCGAGTGGACAAGTTAAAAATATTAGATACATGATTTAATTGTTTAGTGTGCTCAAAATTTCATATTAATTCTAAAAAATATTTTAATTTAATTTGATACAAACATATTTTCATTAATCCATGACTCATATGAAGATCAGATTTAACTTACAAACCTAAGCATAACTCTATAGATATTTTAGTTATAAATAATTAAATTTGAAAAAAAAATTATCACCTAAGGATACTAAAACCTAATTGACATCTCATAAAAATATTTCTTCTTATCTCAAATTCCATCCAAAGGGTTGTCAAAGAATAAAAACATCATCATATTTATTAATCCATTAGAATGATAATTTTTTAATCATAGAATTGAACCTAGTTTTATAAAGCACCACTCAAAATACACATTGCAGTCTTATATGAGAGCATAAGTGATTCCTTACAAACACATATTAGCATTGAAACTTAAATACAAACATACAATTTTACTACATTGACTAAAAAATAAATTTATTGGCTAGACTTGGTGCTACATGGAGCAAATGGAAATAGAATTTAGTATTATGGATAATCACAATGGTATAACCTTATAATTTTTCAAACATAACATGCCAAATAATAAAAAATTAATGTGCAATGATTGAGCATGGGTTAAAATTAATAAATACATGTTTTAAGTTCTTTATTTGTAATAGTGTCAATGACTTCTAGGTTTTTTTTTTATATAAGACACTAAATTTTTTCTTAGCTCCAATGCTTCATAAGGAATATGACTACTATGTTAAATCATTAAGAGGCAACATGGTTGCATCAACACATAGGTGTACTCATTCCTTGCTCTCATTTATTTTCAAAAAAATTAATTATTTTAAATTTTAGATTATAGGCATTGATTTATAATGCAAAATACTCTTGGTTATAGCTTGTACACTAACAAATCACTTAAAATAGGCTCAATTAAATATCATGGTGTGTTATACACACCAATATACACATTTATTTCCTTTAACATACTAATTTCATCTTTATGTGTTAAAAGATTGAAGGAAGGGGAAGTGTATATACTGAAACTAAATATTTACAACATCTTAGTCTTGTACATTTGACAAATATCAATAAGTACTCTCCATTTCAGTTCTAGACATCCTTGATGGTGAAAGGCTCACATTTGCCATATCATTGTGCCTTAATGCTTATCACTGAATTTGATCCATATCATTTTGATGACCCAAGTCTCTTGAATTCCACATAAATATTAAAAATTTGATAAAAATCCTTTACTATCAATTTTAGATCCATACCTATTTTCTATCCATGAGGACACTACTAGCTACAGAGGGGCAATACCATTGATGGTAGTGTCCAAATCACTATCTAGTGTCTAGTCTTTAAAGGCCATCTAAATTAAAAATTATTCAAAGTCTATGGGTCGGTCTATTTATCTTATTCAACTCTACCATAAGATTATTTCAAAATGCGTGTTATAAATACAAGTCTAATACTTCTCATTATTGATCTAACAAATACCAAGTAAATACCCATTAAAGCTAAATCATTCAACTACACAACCAAGCTAGTCCACCCTATTCATCCTTATTTTCATATCAAGCATATTATCAATCATATTAAATGTCTGAATCATTCAAAGGGCATCCCTTAGTGATAATTTTCAAATTACAAGCTATATCATTCTATGCATCATCATGTAGTATATTGCACCCTTATGCAGACACCTTCCAACACACAGGGGAGAATTACATTTGTTTGAGGCCCTCCTTTGAGTATTGGCTATGTAGGGAGTAAACATTGATAGAGGGATATTTGGGGTTAACTCGACATTGTGAGCCCACTAATCCATTTTTATCAAAATACGTTCCAAGGTTAAAAAAGGGTGAGGAGCTAGGGTTTTAATCAATCAATAAAGAGATATTGCTTATATCATTGGTCTAAATACACCAACATAAAGGCAATATAAAATACAAAATGTCAAAGTTTCTTACATCCATATCTAGTCTCTATTTAGTACTAGACACTTGCATCACAATTAGACATTAGTGTTGATGGTAGTATCCAAATCTGATGATAGTTTTTGTGGCCACATAAGTACAACTTACAGACACTGATGATTGATTTAGAATATTGATCTTACATACTTTATACTTGTTTCCAATCCATATCTATCTACACATAGTAAACCAACTATGTACCATTGTTTCTTATTTATTGTAATATTTTTCAATAGCTGCACTTTACTATTTTTAGCAATTTCTCAGTTTTATAATTCAAAATAATTTTAATTTGAGTTTTCTATTAATTGATCTACTAAAAATTAGTTTATTGCCTTTGTGATTGAACTAATTCTATATTTGAAACTCTATCCACCACACATAAAAATTTTAGGGTTAAACAAATACATTATTTTTAAAAAAATCTCATCAAGATGATTTTTCTTTGCAAACACATCAATGGATGGCATTATTATAGGCATAAACACTTTCTCAGCAAACTAAATGTACTAACTACAATATTCTCTGATCGAAAACATCAACCCGACATTAAACTTCTTCTCGAAAATTAAAACAAGGGCATCATTTTTAAACCTTATTTTTAGTCATTGGTATGGGATTTCAATCTAGAAAGATAGTCCATGCAACTAACATGAGACCTATACGTTGCTTTGTGTGACTAATAGGTGACCAACCACTTCTGAATAAATCATCAACTATAATCAAAAGCCATGTCATGCGTTGATTTCGTTATGGGCAAAACGTAAAATACTAAAAAAAAACCAAAAAAATATTGCTAAAAGACAAAAGCCAACATATTAAAAAGACATTAAAAATAAATCTATTATAATATATAATTTATATATATTTCATAAAAATAAATTATAGAATCATATATAAAGATATATAAATACACAAACCTAAAAGACCATTTATTTTATTTGTGATAAAAAATAAAAGATATGAAAATGAAATTTAAATCTTATGTTTTTCAGTTGGGAGAAATGATCGCACAAACCATCATAAGTTATACGCTCGTTATTTAGCTAAGCAAAGCTTTGAATGCAATCCCATCTTTATTTAATTGAAACTTTGTGAGATTTCTCTGAATTTAGTGCTGCTTTAAATATGGCACGATTAGTGCTGCTGCTTTAAATTTCGTTATATTTATGGTGAATGTCTCCGCTCGACATAACCTTCTTACATCATAATGAGCAGTTACATTCATGCGGTTCCCATCCGAGCTGTAGCGGTACTATTCCACCAGAGCTTCAAAAATGCTGCACACCACCTTCACATCACAACAATGGAGCATGGAGCATGGAGCAGAACCGGGCATATGGAGATAGGATTTACATACATTAAATGCTCTGAGTCGATAGTAGGCCTCATTGCCTCACCTTTCCATTCTAGAGGTCCAAATTTCAATGATAGTGGTCTCATTATTATAGAGATGATAACAACATAAACCTGGTTTACGAACCTTTTGAGAAGGAAAGGAAGATTATTCAAATTCATAAGGCGATGTGAAAGGCATGAATAACATTGTGCCAATTGGATCCAAAATGTTTTAGAAATTACTCTACACCTGTAATTTTCCTCTTTGATAGTCTTGTCCATCTGGGATGGTTGTATGCAATTTCATTTAAATCTAGGTTAACCTATGCCCAAATTCTCTTTTATGGAATTGTATGTGCACATAATCAACACATTTGTATCAATTTAGTCCTCTTCATGATCATGGCTCTTTGATTCTATTACTAATTTTATTTTGAAAATGTTATTTTGATTTGTTGTTCTTGTATCTTTGAAAATAAACCGTGGGTTGGTCATTGGCATGGCTTATGAGTCTACACCCTTCGAAACAAAGGCATTTTCTTACATAAAGAAGGTGAAACTAGACTTGTTAGAATGGCCCGAGATATATATCTCACTCTCATAGAAAGAGAAAAAGGATGCCATCTTTCTATGGAGGAGAGAAAAATTCCATAGATGTCTAAAAAGAGTGAAAAAAAAGTGGACAAGAGATTACAAGTAGATGGGGAGGCTTCTTCTTTTTTAGTTAATTTCTACATCTATTTCATGCCTCTTTATTTTCCTATAAAACTAAGCTTAGAGCAATGAAAAGGTCAAATATACTATCCTAACATTTTCTGTAATCTTTTAGCCGTTGCCTTAATATCTTGTTGAACTGAATGAATAGATGGAACTAATCATACTAGTATGTTTTCTTCAAAAACCAAGGGGTTAAAAAATTATTATGGACATCAAAATAATAGGGTTTGAAGGTTATTTTATTTTTTTAATTCAGGGATCTCTAAAAATGAACTATGGGTTAGTTTTTGGCATCGATCATGATTCTACACCATCTAGAATAGAGGCCTTTTCTCATACAAAGAAGGTGAACCTAAATAATACAAATGATAACCAAGATAATAAGAGAAATGAATGGGCATTTCAAATATATAAAAAACATGTATGATTGTCCTCTAGTCATCCTCTCTGATCCAAGTTCCCTGGAGGCTCCTAGTCATGTTATTTCTATTTCAGTTGAGGGCTCCCTAATAGATCATAGTCATGACATTTTTTCTCTACTTGAGGGTAGTTTGTCTAACGATAGAATGCACTCAATTGAATTGAGCCTCAAGAATAAATATATGAAGATCAAAATGGTAAGGAGAGAGTTAAAATAAATTTGATGGGCTATTTTCTTGAGAGTTGGTTTAGGGGATAAACCCTAAACCCTACACCTTAATCCTCAAACCCTAAATCGTAAACCCTTTTATATAAAAGGGATAAAAATATACTAGAAAAGATGGACTCGGATCTAGGACCTAGGAAAAATCTGGGAGAGGTCCCTATTAGGTTCTAAGGGGTGTTTTTGTTCGTGCCCCATCTATTCTATTTTGGCATTTTATTATTCAATATGTTGCTTTTTTTTTGTGCTCTACTCATTCTATCTTGTATGTTTCTTTTTTACTGGGTAAATGTGCCCTATGTTTCTTCTTAATGTATCCTTTTAGAGACCCAAGCCTCTTGATATGCCCTGGGATGGATTCCACACCATTCAAAGGTGGGCTTGTTTAATTCAGAACTAGCCATTAAATAAGGATGGGATAAGTCTGCTATGAGTAAGTTTTAATTTTTTTAATTCATGGAATATAATAATATTACTTATTATCTATTGATTGACCCAAAATTTAATATTTTATTATTACCTTCACATGAATCGAGAGTATTGGGGACATGGCCAAATTTAAAAAATGATATTTGTGTAGTTGTACACTACTTATATTTAGAGTTGTTGGCATATTATCAATGCATAATGTTGCCACTCTTTATGTCAATATTGAATGCATATTTCAATTTTTTTTAATAATCACAAATTATTAATGTGTCACTTGTGTTGCACCACCTGATCTTTTGCATATCTTTTAGTTTGAGTTGGTGTGCATTCTTGAAAAAATTACTCTCAAATATGTGATTTGATCTTGGAGATAGGTTTTTTAGTACATTAAATGGTCTAAGTTGATCTAGGCCTCAATGCCTCACCTTTCCATTCTAAAGGCCTAAATTTCAATGATAGTGGTCTCATTATTATAGAGATGATAACAGCCTAAACTTGGTTTACAAAACTTTTAGGAAGGAAAGGGAGATTATTCAAATTCATAAGGTGATGTGGGAGGCATGAATAACATTCTACCAATTGGATCCAAAACGTTTTTGAATTGCTCTACATCTACAATTTTCCTCTTTAATAGTCTTGTCCATGTGGCATGGTCGTATGCAATGTCATTTAAGTCTAGGTTAACATGTGCCCAAATTCTCTTTTATGGAATTATATGTGGACATAATCAATGCATTTGTATCAATTTAGTCCTATGCATGATCATGGTTCTTTGATTTTAGTAGTAGTTTCATTTCAAAATTGTTATTTTGATTTGTTGTTCTTATATCACTACAAATGAATTGTGGGTTGGTCATTGGCATGGCTTGTGAGTCTACACACTCCAAAACAAAGGCATTTTATCACAAAAATAAGGTTAACCTAGACATGTTATAATGGCCTAGGATATATATCTCACTCTCATACAAAGAGAAAAAGGATGCCATTTTTCTATGAAGGGGAGAAAAATTCCATAGAGGTCTAAAAAGAGTGAAAAAAATGTGGACAAGATATTACAAGTAAATGGGGAGGCTTTTTTTTAAGTTAATTTCTACATATATTTCATGCCACTTTACTGTATTTTAAAAGTAAGCTTAGAACAATGAAAAGGTAAGATATAGTATCCTAACATTTTCTATAATCTTTTAGCCATTGCCTTAATATCTTGTTGAACTGAATAAATGGATGGAATTGACCATACTAGTATGATTTCTTCAAAAACAAAGGGGTTATAAAATTATTATGGACATCAAAAAGATAGGATTTGAAGGCTTTTTTATTTTTTTATTCATGGATGTCTAAAAATGAACTATGGGTTGGCTATTAGCATGGCTCATGATTCTACACTATCTAAAAGAGAGGCATTTTCTCATACAAACAAGATGAACCTAAATAAGATAAATAAGAAACAAGATAATAAGAGAAAGGAATGATCATTTCAAATATAAAAAACATGTGTGATTATCCTTTGGTCATCCTCTCTAATCTAAGTTCCCTTAAGGCTCCTAGTCAGGTTATTTATTTTCTAGTTGAGGGCTCTTTGGTGGATCTTAGTCTTGATGTTTATGCTCTGCTTGAGGGTAGTTTCTCTAAGGACAAAATGCACTCGATTGAATTGAGTATCATGAATCAATCTATGGAGATCATAATGATAAGGAAATAGTTAAAAGAAATCTAATGGGCCATTTTCTCAAGATTTGGTTTGGGGTCTAAACCCTAAACCTTAAACACTAAACTATAAACCCTTATGTACTAAAGGGATAAAAATATACTAGAAAATATGGACTTGGGTCTAGGACCCAGGATAAATCTTGGAAAGGTCCTCATTAGGTTCCATGGGGTGATTTTGTTCGTGCCCTGTTTATTCTATTTTGACATTTTTTGGTTAGATCTATTGCTCTCTTTTTATGCTATGCTTATTATGTCTTGTAAGTTTCTTTTCTACTAGGTAAATTTTCCCTATGTTTATTCTTACATTTTCCTTTTGGAGACCTGGGCCTCCTAATATGCCCTGGGATGGATTCCACACAAGTCAAAGGCAGGCTTATTTAATTTAGAACTAGCCATTAAATGCGGATGGGACATGTCCACTATGACTAGAAAAGTTTAAAATATCACATACATAATTTAATAGTTAAGTGTGATCAAAATGTCACATTGCATCTAAAAAATATTTTGAATGTGATTTGATTAAAAAAATTGTATATAAATCCTTGACTCAGACGAATATTAGATTTAGTTTATAAACTTAAGGATAGTTTTATTGTTATTTTAATTAAAAATAATTCATTTCATAAAAAATATTATCACCTATGGTTGCCACATCATAATTCACATTTCCAAAAAAAAAATCTTCTTATCTAAAACTCCAACCATACGCTCACCAAAGAACAAAATGACATTAGAATAATAGTTTTTTAAGCATATAAATGAACCATTAGTTATATTTTGAGAGATTGGATATAATTCCACTGAAAATACATTTTGGAGTCTTAGATGGAAGTATAAATTATTCCTTGAAAACACACACTAGCACTAAAACCTAAAAAAACATAGCTAATTTTATTACACTAACTAGAAACTAAGTTTATAGGTTAGACATGGTTATATATGGAGTACATGAGAATGGAATTTGGTATTGTAGATAATCATAATAGTATAACCTTATAAGTTTATAATATTAACTTTCTAAATAAGATAAAATTAATGTGTAACAATAGAATGTGGGTTGAAATTAATGCATGTTTTAGGTTTTTATATTGTAATAATGTCCACACATAAAATTGTATTTTTTGATAAAAGTTAATATGGTATAATAATGTTGATCAGGATTTTTTTTATAGATACTAGGGTTTTTAAGGCTCCCATCCAAATTAAATAAATACAAGAAACAACCATATACAACATAAAATTAAAAAATGAGATTACACAAAAGACCTAGGCTAAACTACCATAGCCAAGAAAGAAACAACAACATCAAATGACCAAGATGCCATAGAGAAATAAATAATAGAGATTTCAACCACCTAAAAACTAAGCAAAACACCAATCCATTAGTGAGTGGGAAAGTAATCTAAGAGACTGATCATCTTGCCTTTTCCCCTTTTTTCTTCCTCACCTCCTACCAAATTCCTTGTTCAGAGTTCACTATAACCATCTGCTTATCATGATTCTGACTTTCTATGTTTATGGTTTTTAGCAACTCTTTGTCTGAATCTAAATTTTTAGATTCATGTCCTATTTTTAATCCCCTTATTATCTTAATTAAAGGATGGTTTTGGGATTTTTCTTTTTCCACCACTATTAACTCAGTCTCTTTAGTAGAGACCACTTGTTCTTATTTCTTTCTTCATCCCTATTCTACATTCTCATAAATTATTGTATCTTCAAAACAATCTTCAGTAACTACTATCAGATCTAGAGCGCTCCATTTACTTAATGTTGTCTTTTTCCCCCTTTTTCCCCTACTTTAAATCTCTCCTAGGGACAAGAAGAAAGAAGTTGACCAGGTAATTTTTAGTTAAATCATCTAAATGTTGTGTTCTCATAATCTAAAATTTGAGTATTAAAAACTTTTCCATATTTAAGGATGATTTTATTTGGAACCCCTTTGCTCAAATTAATTTATACAAAAATTCTAGCAAAGGTGTATAGACCTATATTTTTTCTCTCATTATCAACTTTTAAAAAAAGATCCAAAGCATTACCTATTTCCTTATGGGCAGGCCAAAATTGTAAGGGAAGGTTCATAAGCTGAACCCACACCGGCATCTTTATTTCTGAGAGAGTGTTTGGATCAAACTTCAGAAACCAATGAGTTACAAAAAAACATGCATTACCCCAAAACCAAGGGCATGTTGAGATACATTTTTGATAATCCTCTTGTTGACTAAAATGAACAAAAAATAAACCCTTCGAACATAAAGAGATCTCACATTTCTTTGAACAAGTCTCATATATCCAATGATATAAATTAGTTGATGAAGGCCACACGCTGTTGAACCTACAAAGAACTATGTCCTTAATTAAAGTATTTAAAATAAACATTGACTTCCTCATTTGCTATTTGCATGAAAAGGATCTCATTTTCTTGTTTTAAAATATAAGCTTGAGGTGGAGAAGGACACTTTTCATGTATTGTTTCGGAGGTAGTATTTCTAATAGCTTCTTTGAAAGTTTTCATTTTAGAAAGGGAAGTTTGATTTGATCCTTCCACACCTCCTATAGTCTTGAAGTCATAAATATGAGTGATTTTTTCCCCAGATGATAAAAGGACAATGGGAGAAGTTCCTATAATTCTTTGTGCTGATGCACCAGACATTGGGACTCCATAGGAATACCTAAAGAAGCCTCAAAGTTTTCTTTTAAAATCTTCATAGAATCTATCCCTTTCACCCAAGTGTAGATTGTGTTGCCTAACAAAGATTGAACTAAGATTTGAAACCTTGGATTATCCTCATTTGTATATTATTGATACTTAGGTTCTTCCCCAATATTCTAATTAGTTATTTCATCAAACACTTGATTTTCAACCTATTTGGGCATTCTGTCAAACACTTTTACTCCATTCTCTAGCATCACTAGCTATTACATAACTAGGTCTTTATTTTTGCACAATCCCTGAGGCTCAAAGGAATTTAACCATCTTTGGGTCTTTTTTATTATTAACACAACCACCTATTATGCTAATATAGGGTTTTCCTACTTGATCTAAGAAAAAAATCTATTACACATTCATAAAAGGCCTCTTCATCAATAATAGCTGCCATTGCTAATGAAGAAGCTCAGTTTTTCTCAAGGCAAACATAAAAAATATAGCATATTAGTTTGGAATACTCCCATCCCTACTTTGAACTACTCTTGTATACCTCCTACACCACCTAAGTCAGTTTGTAAATTACCTTTCTCTAGCCTGAAAAATCATTTTCCCTTGGTCTCTTCACTAATCTCGTATGATATCAAACCTTGGGTATGTTGATTTCCTCCCATACAAATTTTGATTCCCTCCAAGCACATTCTTCGTTCCTATGGTTAGAGTAAACCTTGGTAGAGCCCATTAGATTTTTCTTGATATCACTCTCAATGTCAATAAGGTTTTAACTTATATAGTTTATGTTCATAAAATTATATTTTTAATCAAAGTTTAAATGGTATAATAATGTTAGCCATTTTTTTAAAATGGAGTAATTTTTAAGTGATAGTCAAATGGATGTCAAACTTAAGGTTGGAATTAGAGTGTTCAAACTCACTATAGTATAACACATGACCAACCCAAGGGAATGTGTCTATAGTCAATGGTATAGAACTTTATCTCATAGTAGACACCACAATTTCTACCATCAATAGTTCTTTTTATCACTTTACCATAAATTCTAACTTATTTTCATTTACAAGGGTGGTATTCACCTCCTCAATGGAATTTTTCCTAGATTGTACTTATTATTTCTCCCTTCAATCAGGAGGATGAGGATGATAAAAATATGTGGGATACAAATTCTTGGGAGCCAATACCAGACACAATAGAAGAGACTACTAACAACCACATCCTCTTTCCCTACTTGTGGTTTCCCCATTTGCTTAGATGTTCTTCTAATTTTTAGTTTCCTTTTTATGGTGTGTTATCTTTTTATTTTATTTTATTTTGGATTGATTTTTTTTTAATTAAAATTCTTTTAATTTTATTGGAATTGGTTGATGTGACCTTAGATTTTGATCATTGCTTTTATTATATATTTATAACATAGTGATAAACTAATACATAGAAAAGTTTTGATCAATAAAAACAAATAAAAAACATTAGTGGTCTACACTAGGGTTTTGATTCCTAACATAAACTAATTAACCATTTAATATTCAAACAATGTAGTATTGGAACATTGATGTTGATATTGAAAATATTATAACAAATTTGACTTCAACTTGTGTGATGAAAGTGCTTAACAATAAAGTTATAATATGATGTGTATATGCTCCATCTTTGTCAAATGAGTTATTTGACTTATCTATATATAATATCAATGTTTTTAGTCATGTTGAACTTGCAAAAAATTGAAATAAGAAAAAGATAAAGGGGTGACTCAACACAATTAACTTCAAAAGGTAAAAAAAAAGAGGTTATGACTATATGTACAACATTGAAAAGATGTGTTAGGGGGTTAATAAAATGATATATAAAGAAAGAATATGTGATAATGAAACGAGGTTTCTAACAAAAAAAGAGTAAAAAATAGGTCAATAATACCTAATTTAAAAAAATAACTTGTATATACTATTCAAAAACATTATTATAAATTAAATATACAAAATAATAAAATTATAGAAGATTTCTTAACAATGTAGCTAGTTTGTATTCACAGCTCAGACTCAACACTGGAGGATAAAATTTTAGCTCTAAATAATGCACCAAAAAAATTAGAAACATAAAACAAAGGTGGACAAGACACGAAGATCAAAATCACATTACACCAACAAATGATGCTAAAAATCACATTACACTCCATATGATAATTAATCAAATGCTATAACACCCCAAGGAGGAGGTGGAGGATTGTCCTTGGGTGGAAAAGTAGTTCAATTAGAAGGATCTGCAAAAGGAGGATGCAAATGAGCTGTTATTATTATTTTGAAATTGTTATTTTGATTTTTTGTTCTTGTATCTCTAGAAATGAACTGTGGGTTTGCCATTGATATGGATCATTAGTCTACATCATTTGAAATAAAGACATTTTATCATAGAAATAAGGTGAACCTAGAAATGTTAGAATGACCCAAGATATATATCTCACACTCATAGAAAGATAAAAAGGATGACATTTTTATATGAAGGGGAGAAAAATTCCACAGAGATATAAAAAGAGTGAAAAAAATGTGGACAAGATATTACAAGTAAATGCGGATTATTCTTTTTTTTTAGTTAATATCTACATCTTTTTCATGCCACTTTATTTTCTTGTAAAACTAAGCTCATAAGAATGAAAAGGTAAAAGATACAGTCCTAACATTTTCTTTATTCTTTTAGCTATTACCTTAATATCTTGTTGAACTGAATAACATCAAAAAGATATGGTTTGAAGGTTATTTTGTTTTTATTCTTGGATCTCTAAAAATGAACTATGGGTTCATTGTTGGCATGGTTCATGATTATACACCATCTAAAAGAAAGAACTTTTCTCATACAAACAAGGTGAACCTAAATAAGACAAATGAGAACCAAGATAATAGGAGAAAGAAATGGGTTGAACTAACCATAGCCACCCTAATGTGTTTGAGTCCTACCTACATATCCCTTACTCTAATGAAGGAATCAAATCACATGTATTTCCTCCAGTTAGTTGAGTGTGTGTAATCTTATGTAATACTATAATGTAGTGCAATCTTGAATATGGATTTAAACAAAAGGACAGTTATCACTTGACATTGAAAATTGTGATTCAAAATAAGCTCAGGACTTTATAATTTTAAGTATTTTAGATTTTGAAGAATTTAATAAATTTATTACAATGTGTAGGCATGATAATAAATCCATAAATACTTACAATAAATGTGTTTATATACGGAACTCTTTCAGGAAAATTCTTTTAACTAACTTGAAAAACATGTGGGTTGACCCTGATGGCCAATTCCAATGTAAAATCCATGTGTGTTGATCCTCTGGTCATATTCTTTAATCTGAGTTCCCTAGAGGCTTCTAGTCAAGGTATTTCTATTTTGGTTGAGGGCTCCCTAGTGGATCCAAGTCCGAACATTTTTGCTCCATTTGAGGGTAGTTTTTCTAAGGATAGAATGCACTCAATTGAATTGAGCCTTAAGAATAAATATATGGAGATCATATACATAAGGAAAGAGTTAAATAAATTTGATGGGCCATTTTATTGAGATTTGGTTCAGGGGCTAAACCCTAAACCCTTATGTATTCAAGGGATCAAAATATGTTGGAAAATATAGACTCAGGTTTAGGAGCCAGGAAAAATTTGGGAAAGCTCCCCATTAGGTTCTAGGGGTGATTTTGTTCATTCCTTGACTATTCTATTTTGGCATTTTTTGGTTTGATATATTGCTCTCTTTTTGTACTCTGCTCATTCAATCTTGTATATTTCTTTTTTATTGGGTAAATGTGCCCGATGTTTCTTCTTATTGTATCTTTTTGGAGACCTGAGCCCCCTGATGTGCCCTAAAATGGATTCCACACCAGTCAAAGGTGGGCTTACTTAATTCATGTCAACTCATGGGAAATAAGTTTTCTTCAACCAGAGGAGAATGATGTGGAGAAAAAAGACACTATTTATTTTGACACTATTCACTACCGAGGTGTTACCAACCACTATTCATGATGACTCATCAACATTATTCATTGATTAGGTGGCATGGAGTGACATAATATTCCAGGGCACATGGGATGATTTTAGTTTGCACATCAATAGATGTGTGGGATGAATTTGTAGTTGGGATTCATAATTATAAATTGATCTCTTGTTGAAAAGGAGATTTTTTACTTTTTTGACTCTTGTATGTATCTCTCCAAATTGCATCATTGATCTTAATAATTAAAAAATTGAATTGATATGAAAATGGAAATATGAACTAATTTCTAGCCCCAAATCACATGCTCTATTTACATTTAGGCTCAAAGGGTTCATATTGACCCCAATTACCTATGTATGTGTATATGTGATAAAACCAAAGGATTGATTAATCCATATGTTTCATCCTATATAATGGATTGAGCCATAATTTAGGTTCATGGAGCTCAATATGGCCCAAATTACATCAATAATTACACCTATTGACTAATTGGATCAACTCTTGACATGATCACAACTAATTTAGCCCAAACTCACATCTTGCTTTTTTAGTTAGGTTGAATGGGCTCAAATTAGTCCTAATTTCCTTCATGATATAATAGGTGGACTATATTTGGTTTAGGGTGTTACAATAGTGTGATTGATTTACCCCCAAATTACATCCTATATAATCAAAATAAGGTTCATGGGGCTGAATTTCATCCAACAAGCATCAATGATTGTAATAATCGAATAATGAGCTTGATATGCATGAGGAAATATGATCTAATTTATGTCCCTAAATCACATCATGTACTTACATTAAGGTTCAATGAAATATCTACTTGCATGTCCTTGATATGCACAAGGAAATATGAACTAATTTCTAGCCAAAAATCCCATCTTATACATGCATTTAGGTTCAAAGGGTACAAATTGACTTGAATTACCTCTGTATTTGCATTTGTGATATAATTAAAGGGGCGATTAAGCCATATGTTTCATCCTATAGAATAGATTGAGCCATAATTTTACTTAATGAGGATGAATTTGGTCTAAATCACATATGTTATTGCACCAATTGAATCATTGGATCAATTCATGATTAACATAGCCCCAAAACATGTCCTTCTTTTGTAGTTATGTTGAACTTGGGTTCAAATTAGTCCTTATCTCTTCCATGATTTAATTGATGGACTATTTATTTTATTTTTTTATGATAATGGGGTTAGTTGAGCCCCAAATAACATCTTATATATTCAAAATTAGGTTTATGAGGTTCAATTTCATCCAACCTACATCGATTAATTGTAGTTCCCTAAACCCTACACCCTAAACCGTAACCCATAATTTTGGTCCACAAGGCTCAATTTGGCCCAAACCATGTTTATAATTATATAAATTGACTAATTGGATCAATTCATGATATAATCAAAGATAATATATTTAAAATTATATTTTCAAAATTTTAGATCATATAAAAATGAGTATTTCATTAATATTGAATTAAATTTTTAAAGGATATTACTAAGAAATTTGGTTATCAAGCCTATTCTCCATTGTCTTTTTTGATTGCAACCTTGTCTCCACCCTTAACTTCTTTTCTGAATTATTAATTAATTTAAAAAAAAAAAAAAGATAACCCTTTTACAATAAATTAAGGATTAAAGTATTAGATTCTTGATTATACATATGCTACAGTGGTTCACATTTAACATGACTTCAATCTTTTATTACATTTAACATGAATTTAGTATTTGATTATATTAGTGATTTGATTGGGGTACAGTTAAGTAATATTGATCCCCAAAATTTAATTTTCACAACCTAATATTACTCGGGGTTTGATATTATTTAATTGCGTGCTCCGATTAATCAATCACTTTATTAGTTGTTTGAGGGAATAGATTAAAACTTATTAAACTGCTCAAACACAACTAAAATAAACTAATATCATTAAGTATTTTTATGTTCTAATTGAAAAAATATATTAAAGATAAATATAGTATAATATTAATAAATTTTAATAATTAAAATTTAAATATTCTATTAAAGTTATATATATATATATATATATATATATATATATATATATATATATATATATATATATATATATATATATATATATATATATATATACTTGAAATACATAAATGTAAAGACCATAAACTATATAAAATTATTTTATTTATGCAATTCTAACTTAATATTTATTAATTCTCACACAAACCATTAATAGTTATATACTATCCATCCTCAAGCCTTATGATGCAATCATGTCAACACATGCCGTGTATGAGAAGTGGTGAAATGTGATTGTATTCATCGTCCAACGTCTAATGTGGATCATCGATTAGGCATGTGATGTATGAATCAAATCAATAATGGAATACCTATTGATGTAAAATATATTACTTGTTAAAAATACTAAGGTAAAAATTAACATTAGGAGGAAAAAATTTAGGAAATAAAGACTAGACAATTGAAAATGATAATTATACAAATCTAAATGCAACTCCTTAAATTTAAAAACTTAATATTTCTATAAATAACTAAAGAGGAATGTAATTAGCTTATTTCTATTGAATTTATGTATTTAGGAAAGGTACACTCATATTAATACAATGGAATAATACAATGAATGCTTGGGTCTGTAAACAGAAAACCTGTGTCTAACAGGACAAGTTTACATTGGCTAAACAGGTCAATGGATACAATACTATATTTTAAGTGGGGATTTATCTTATGTAATTTTTTTAGCCTATGATAGTCTTGGAAATTTACATGCATATGAGATGTATACCTTTAAGTTTGAATGCCCATGAATGTACACAAATGTCTCTATTTTTCTTATTCTTGCTTCAAACCCTAAATGTGCATTGTAAGATAAATGTGAACTAGAATAAAATGATAAAGGGATAGGTTGAGATAAAATTAGCCATCTTAGTGTGATTGAGTGTTGAATATGTATACAATACTCCAATGAAGGAACACAATCACATGTAACTCTCCCACCTAGTTGAGTGTGTGAAATCCTATGTAAAACTAATATGTCGTGAAATCTTGAATGTGGCTTTCTAAACTTAGCAACCTATAAATTGACCATGTAAATAGTGATTCAAACTTACCTTAGGGATTTATCTATTTATGGATTTTAGATTTGGAATATTTTAATAAGTTTATTTAAATGTCCATCCAAGAGAAGAGACCCCTAATTGATTACAATTGATGTGTTTATATAGGGAACTCTTTTGGGTAGTTTATTTTAAATAACTTGAAAAACATGTTGGTTGGCACTTACTAGCATTTTTAATATCAAATACTCATTGTTAAAGAGTGAGGGGCCAAGTCCTCTTCGAGTGGACAAGTTAAAAATATTACATACATGATTTAATAGTTCAATGTGCTCAAAATTTCAATGCATATTTGTGTAGTTGTACACTTCTTATATTTAAATTTGCTGGATAATGTTGCTGATATTACTATTGATATTCAATGCATATTACAAAAAATCTTAATAATCACAAATTATTAACGCATCACTTGTGTTTCACCACTTGATCTTTTGCATATCTTCTACTTTGATTTGGTGTGCATTCTTGAAAAAAATACTCTCAAATATGTGATTTCATCTTGGAGATAGGATTTACAGTACATTAAATGCTCTAAGTTGATAGTAGGCCTCAATGCCTCACCTGTCCATTCTAGAGGCCCAAATTTCAATGATTGTGGTCTCATTATTATAGATATGATTAAAACATAAAATTGGTTTACAAACCTTTTCGGAACGAAAGGAAGATTATTAAAATTCATAAGGTGATGTGGAAAGCATGAATAACATTGTGCCAATTGGATCCAAAATGTTTTTGAAATTACTCTACACCTGTAATTTTCCTCTTTGATAGTCTTGTCCATCTAGGATGGTTGTATGCAATTTCATTTAAGCATAGGTTAATCTGTACCTAAATTCTCTTTTATAGAATTGTATGTGGACATAATCAACGCATTTGTATCAATTTAGTCCTCTTCATGATCATGACTGTTTGATTCTAATACTAATTTTATTTTGAAAATGTTATTTTGATTTGTTGTTCCTGTATCTCTGTGAATGAACCATGGGTTGGTCATTGGCATGGATTATGAGTCTACAACCTTTGAAACAAAGGAGTTTTCTTACATAAACAAGATGAAACTAGACTTGTTAGAATGGCCCAAGATATATATCTCACTCTCATAGAAAGAGAAAAAGGATGGCATTTGTGTATGAAGGAGAGAAAAATTCCATAGAGGTCTAAAAAGAGTGAAAAAAATGTGGACAAGATATTACAAGTAAATGGGGAGGATTCTTCTTTTTTAGTTAATTTCTACATCTATTTCATGCCACTTTATTTTCTTGTACAACTAAGCTTAGAATAATGAAAAGGTAAAATACTCTATCCGAACATTTTATGTAATCTTCTAGCCATTGCCTTAATATCTTGTTGAATTGAATGAATGGATGTATCTAACCATACTATTATGTTTTCTTAATAAACCAAGGGGTTAAAAAAATATTATGGACATAAAAAAGATAGGGTTTTAAGGTTATTTTATTTTTTTAATTCCTGGATCTCAAAAAATGAACTGTGGGTTTGTTTTTGGCATGGATCATGACTCTACACCATCTACAATAGAGGCCTTTGCTCATAAAAAGAAGGTGAACCTCAATAATACAAATGAGAACCAAGATAATAAGAGAAAGGAAAGGGCATTTCAAATATTGAAAAAGGGGTATGATTGTCCTCTGGTCATCCTCTCTTATCCAAGTTCCCTGGAGGCTCCTATTCATGTTATTTCTATTTCGATTGAGGGCTCCTTAATAGATCATAGTCATGACATTTTTGCTCCGCTTGAGGGTAGTTTGTCTAAGGATAGAATTTATTCAATTAAATTGAGCCTCAAGAATAAATCTATGAAGATCATAATGATAAGGATAGAGTTAAAATAAATTTGATGGGCCATTTTCTTGAGAGTTGGTTTAGGAGATAAACCCTAAACCTTAATCCTTAAACCCTAAACCGTAAACCCTTCTATCGTCAAGGGGTACAAATATACTAGAAAATATGGACTTAGGTCTAGGACCCAAGAAAAATCTAGGAGAGGTGCCCATTAGGTTTCAAGGGGTGTTTTTGTTCATACCCTGTCTATTCTATTTTGGCATTTTTTTGTTTGATCTGTTGTTCTTTTTTGTGCTCTACTCATTCTATCTTGTATGTTTTTTTTTACTGGCTAAATGTTCCCTATGTTTCTTCTTAATGTATCCTTTTAGAGACCCAAGCCTCCTGATATGCCTTGGGATGGATTCCACACCATTCAAAGGTGGGCTTATTTAATGTAGAACTAGCCATTAAATAGGGATGGGATATGTCCACTATGGGTAAGTTTTAATTTTTTTAATTCATGGAATATAATAATATTATTTATGGTCCATTGATTGACACAAAATTTAATATTTTATTACTACCTTCACATGAATCGAGACTATTGGGGACATGGCCAAATTAAAAAAATGATATTTGTGTAGTTGTACACTACTTTTATTTAGAGTTGTTAGCATATTATCAATGCATAATGTTTTCACTCTTGTTGTCAATATTGAATGCATATTTTAATTTTTTTAATAATCATAAATTATTAATGTATCACTTGTGTTACACCACCTGATCTTTTGCATATCTTTTAGTTTAATTTGGTGTGCATTCTTGAAAAAAATACTCTCAAATATGTCTTTTGATCTTGGAGATAAGTTTTATAGTACATTAAAAGTTCTGAGTTGATCTAGGCCTCAATGACTCACCTTTCCATTCTAAAGGCCTAAATTTTAATGATAGTGGTCTCATTATTATAGAGCTAATAACAACATAAACTTGGTTTACAAACCTTTTAGGAAGGAAAGGAAGATTATTCAAATTCATAAGACAATGTGGGAGGCATGAATAACATTCTTCTAATTGGATCCAAAACATTTTTGAAATTAATTTGCACCTGCAATTTTCCTCTTTGATAGTCTTATCCATCTGGCATGGTTGTATGCAATTTTATTTAAGTCTAGGTTAACATGTGGCCAAATTATATTTTATGGAATTATATGTAGACACAATCAATGCATTTATATCAATTTAGTCCTTTGCATGATCATGGCTCTTTGATTGTAGTACTAATTTTATTTTGAAATTGTTATTTTGATTTGTCATTCTTATATCTCTACAAATGAATCATGGGTTGGTCATTGGCATGACTCGTGAGTCTACACCCTCCAAAACAAAGTCATTTTCTCACACAAATAAGGTGAACCTAGACATGTTAGAATGGCCCATGATATATATCTCACTCTCATTGAAAGAGAAAAAGGATGCAATTTTTCTATGAAGGGGAGAAAAATTCCATGGAGGTATAAAAAGAGTTTAAAAAATGTGAACAAGATATTACAAGTAAATGGGGAGGCTTCTTCTTTTTTAGTTAATTTATAAATCTATTTCATGCCACTTCATTTTCTTGTAAAAGTAAGCTTAGAATAATGAAAAGGTTAAATATACTATCCTAACATTTTCTGTAATCTTTTAGCCACTGCCTTAATATCTTGTTGAACTGAATATATGGATGGAACTAACCATACTAGTATGTTTTATTCAAAAACCAAGGGGTTATAAAATTATTATTAACATCAAAAAGATAGGGTTTGAAGGTTATTTTGTTTTTTTATACCTGGATGTCTGAAAATGAACTGTAGGTTCGCTATTAGCATGGCTCATGATTCTACATTATCTAAAAGAGAGACCTTTGCTCATACAAATAAGGTAAACCTAAATAAGATAAATGAGAACAAAGATAATAAGAGAATGGAATGGTCATTTCAGATATAAGAAGCATGTGTTATGATCCTCTAGTCATCCTCTCTGATCCAAGTTCCCTTGAGGCTCCTAGTCAGGTTATTTCTTTTCTAGTTGAGGGCTCTTTGGTGGATCCTAGTCTTGATGTTTATGCTCTGTTCGAGGGTAGTCTGTCTAAGGACAAAATGCACTTGATTTAATTGACCCTCATGAATAAATGTATGAATATCATAATGATAAGGAAAGAGTTAAAAGAAATATGATGGGCCATTTTCTCAAAATTTGGTTTAGGGTCTAAACCCTAAACCTTAAACCCTTATGTAGTCAAGGGATAAAAATATACTATAAAATATGGACTCGTGTCTAGGAACCAAGAGAAATCTAAGAAAGGTCCTTGTTAGGTTCCATGGGGTGATTTTGTTCATGACTTATTTAATCTATTTTGGCATTTTTTAGTTAGATATGTTGCTCTCTTTTTATGCTTTGCTTGTTATATCTTGTAGGTTTCTTTTTTACTAGGTAAATTTTCCCTATGTTTCTTCTTATTGTTTCCTTTTAGAGACATGGGTCTCTTAATATGCCCTGGGATGGATTCTACACAAGTCAAAGTTGGGCATATTTAATTCAGAACTAGCCATTAAATGGGGATGGGACAAGTTCACTATGAGTGGAAAAGTTTAAAATATCACATACATACTTTAATAGTTAAGTGTGCTCAAAATTTCACATTGCATCTAAAAAATATTTTGAATGTGATTTGATTAAAAAAAATTGTATATAAATCCTTGACTCAGATGAATATTAGATTTAGTTTATAAACTTAAGGATAGTTTTATTGTTATTTTAATTAAAAATAATTCATTTTGTAAAAAATATTATCACCTATGATTGCTACATCGTAATTCACATTTCCAAAAAAATATTTCTTCTTATCTAAAACTCTAGCCATAGGCTCACCAAAGAACAAAATGACATGAAAATAATAATTTTTTAATCATATAAATAAACCATTAGTTATATTTTGAGAGCTTGGATATAATTCCACTTAAGATACATTTTGGAGTCTTAGATGGAAGTATAAATTATTCCTTGAAAACACAAAGTAGCATTAAAACTTAAAAAAACATAGCTAATTTTATTACACTAACTAGAAACTAAATTTATGGGCTAGACTTGGTTATATACGGAGTACATGAGAATGGAGTTTGGTATTGTAGATAATCATAATAGTATAAACTTATAAGTTTACAATATTAACATGCCAAAGAAGACAAAATTAATGTGCAACAATAGCACGTGGGTTGAAATTAATACATGTTTTAGGTTTTTATATTGTAATAATGTCCACACATAAAACTATATTTTTTGATAAAATTTAATATGGTATAATAATGTCGATCATTTTTTTTTAGATACTAGTGTTTTTAAGGCCCCCATCCAGATTTAAAAAATACAAGAAACAATCATATACAACATAAAATATAAATATGAGATTACACAAAAGAGCCAAGCTAAACTACCATAGCCAAGAAAGAAACAACAACATCAAATGACCAAGATGCCACAAAGAAATAAATAATAGAGATTTCAACCACCTAAAAACTAAGAAAACACCAATCCATTAGTGATTGGGAAAGTAATCTAAGAGATTGACCATCTTTCCTTTTTTCCCTTTTTTCTTCCTCACCTCCTACTAAATTCCTTGTTCAGAGTTCACTATAACCATTTGCTTATCATGAATCTAAATTTTTGAGTTTATGCTTTTTAGTAACTCCTTGTCTGAATCTGAATTTTTAGATTCATGTATTTTTACTCCCCTTATTGTCTTAATTAAAGGAATGTTTTGGAATTTTTCTTTTTCCACCACTAATAACTCAACCTATTTAGTAGAGACCACTTTTTCTTATTTCTCTCTTCATCCTAATTCTACATTTTCCTAAATTATTATATATTCAAAATAATCTTCAGTAACTACTATCGAATCTAGAGCGCTTTATTTGCTCGATGTTATCCTTTCCCCTTTTTCCCCCTACTTTAAATCTCTCCTGGGGACAAGAAGAAACAAGATGACCAGGTACTTTATAGTTATGGCATCTAAATGTTGTGTTCTCATAATCTAAAATTTGAGTATTAAAAACTTTTCCATATTTTAGGATGATTTTGTTCGGAACCCCTTTACTCAAATCAATTTATACAAAAATTATAGAAAAGGTGTATAGACCTATATTTTCTCTCTCATTATCAACTTTTAAGAAAAACCCCAAAGCACTACTATTTCCTTATGGGCAGTCCAAAAGTGCAAGGGAAGGTTCATATGCTAAATACACAGTGGCATCTTTGTTACTGAGAGAGTGTTTGGATCAAACTTCAAAAACCAAGGAGTTACAAACAACCATGCATTACCCCAAAACCAAGGGCATTTTGAGATACATTATTGATAATCCTCTTGTTCACTAAAATGGAAAACAAATAAACCCTTGGAACATAAGGAGATCTCACATTTCTTTGAACAATTCTCATATATCTAATGATATAAATTAGTCGATGAAGGCCATAGGCCATTGAACCTACAAATAACTATGTCCTTAATTAAATTGTTTAAATAAACATCCAATTCCCCATTTGAAATATCCATGAAAGGGATCTCATTCACTTGGTTAAAAATATAAGCTTGAGGTGGAGGACACTTTGCATGTATTATTTTTGAGGTAGTATTTCTAACAACTTCTGTGAAAGTTGTTGGTTTAGAAGGAGAAGCTTGATTTGATCCTTCCACACCTCCATGTAGTCTTGAAGTCATAAATATGAGTGAATTTTTTCCTAGATGATAAAATGACAATGAGAGAATTCCCTGTAATTCTTTGTGCTGATGTACTAAACGTTAGGACTCCACATGAATACCTAAAGAAGCCTCTAGGTTTTCTTTTAAAACCTTCATAGAATCTGTCCCTTTCACCCAAGTATTTATTGTGTTTCCTACTAAAGATTTAACTAATATTTAAAACCTTAGATTATCTTCCTTTATATACTATTAATACTTAGGCTCTTCCCTGGTATTCCAATTAGTCATTTCATTAAACAATTGATTTTCAACCTATTTGGACATTTTGTCAAACACTTTTCCTCCATTCTCTAGCATCACTAGTTTGTGCATAACCAGGTCTTTCCTTTTGCATAATCCCTGAGGCTCAAAGAAATTTGACCATCTTTGGGTCATTTTTATTGTTAACACAACCACTTGCTATGACAATATAGGGTTTTCCTACTTGATTTGAGAAAAAAATTTGTTACACATTCGAAAAAGGCCTCTTCATCAATAATAGCTATCACTACCGATGAAGAAGCTCAATTTCTCTCAAATAAACAATGAATAATGTGGCATATTATTTTGGAATAATCCCATCCCTACTTTGAACTGATCCTATATACCTCTTACACCACCTGAGTCATTTTGTAAATTACCTTTTTCTGGCCCGACAAATCATTTTCCCTTGGTCTCTTTGCTAATCTGTTGTGTTATCAAACCTTGGGTATGTTGATTTCCTCCCATACAATCACCATTTCCATCCAAGCACATTATTCATTCATGTGGTTAGAGAAAACCTTGGTAGAGCCCATTATATTTTTCTTGATATCACTCTCAATGTCGATCAGGTCTTAACTTGTATAGTTTATGTTCATAATATTATATTTTTAATCAAATTTTAAATGGTAAAATAATGTCAGCCATTTTTTTTAAATGGAATATTTTTTAAGCGATAATCAAATTGATGTCAAACTTAAGGTTGGAATTAGAGTGTTCAAACTCACTATAGTAAAACACATGACCAACCTAAGGGAATGTGGATATAATCAATGGTATAGAACTTGATCTCATAGTAGACACCACAATTCCTCCCCTCAATAGTTCATTTTATCACTTTGCTTTAAAATCCAACTTATTTTGGTGGGCAACAGTGGTATTCACCTCGTCAATGGAATTTTTCCTAGATTTTACTTGTTATTTCTCCCTCCAATTAGGAGGTTGAGGATGATAAAAATATGTGGGATAAGAATTTCTTGGATCCAATACCATATATAATAGAAGAGACTACTGACAACCACATCCTCTTCCCCTGCTTGTGGTTTCCCCATTTGATTAGATATTCTTTTAATTTTTAGTTTCCTTTTTATGACATGTTATCTATGTTTTCTTTGATTTTGGATTGAATTTGTTTTTATTAAAATTATTTTAATTTTATTGGAATGGGTTGATGTGACCTTAGAGTGTGATCATTCCTTTTATTATATATTTATAAGATAGTGATAAACTAATACATAGAAAAGTTTTCTTCAATAAAAACAAATAAAAAACATTCAGTGGTCTACACTACGGTTTTGATTCCTAACATGAAGTAATGAACCATTTTATAGTCAAGAAATGTAGTATTAGAACATTGATGTTGATATTGAAAATATTATAACAAAATTGACTTCAACTTGTGTGATGAAAGTGCTTAACAATAAAATTCTAATATGATGTGTATATTCTCCATCTTTGTCAAATTAGTTATTTGACTTATATTTATATGATATCAATGTTCTCAATCATGTTGAACTTGAAAAAGATTCATATAAGAAAAAGATAAAGGGGTGAATCACCATAGTTAACTTCAAAACGAAAAAAAAAAAAAAAGAGTTTATGACTGTATGTACAAAACTGAAAAGGAGTATTAGGGGGACAATAAAATGAGATAGAAAGAAAGAATATGTGATAATGAAACAAGGTTTCTAACCAACAAAAAGTAAAAAATAGGTCAATAGTACCTAATTTAAAAAAAAAATAACTAGTATATACTATTAAAAATCTTTATTATAAATTTAATATACAAAATAATAAAATCATAGAAGATTTCTTAACAATGTAGCTAGTTTGTATTCACAGCTTAGAGTCAACACTAAAGGATAAAATGTTAGCTCTAAATACTGCACCTAAAAAATTGGAAACATAAAATAAAAGTGGACAAGACACAAATATAAAATCCACATTACATCAACAAATGATGTTCAAAATCACATTACAACCCATAAGATAATTAATCATATGCTATAGTACCCTAAGGAGGAGGTGGAGGATTGTCCTTGGGTGGCAAAGTAGTTCAATTAGAAGGCTCTACAAAAGGAGGATGCAAATGAGTTGTTATTATTATTTTGAATTTTTTTTTCTCATATCTTTTCAAATGAACCATGTGTTAGTCATTGTCATGGCTCGTGAATCTACATCCTCTAAAACAAAGAAATTTTATCACAAAAAGAAGATGAACCTAGAAATGTTAGAATGACCCAAGATATATATCTCACACTCACAGATAGAGAAAAAGGATGCCATTTTTATATGAAGGGGAGAAAAATTCCAAAGAGATCTAAAAAGAGTGAAAAAAATGTGGACAAGATATTACAAGTAAATGGGGAGGCTTCTTCTTTTTTGGTTAATTTATACATCTATTTCATGCCACTTTATTTTCTTGTAAAACTAAGCTCATAAGAATGAAAAGGTAGAATATACTATCCTAACATTTTCTATAATATTTTAGCCATTACCTTAATATCTTTTTGAACTTAATAACATAGAAAAGATAGGGTTTGAAGGTTATTTTATTTTTTTATTCTTGTATCTCTAAAAATGGACTATGGGTTGGGTGTTGTCATGGTTCATGATTGTACACCATCTAAAAGAGAGGCCTTTGCTCATACAAACAAGGTGAACCTAAATAAGACAAATGAGAACCAAGATAATAAGAGAAATAAAGGGGTTGAACTAACCATAGCCACCCTAATGTGATTGAGTGTTACCTACATATCCCATACTCCAATGAATGAATCAAATCACATGTAGTTCCTCCACTTAGATGAGTGTGTGTAATCTTGTGTAATATTACAATGTAGTGAAATATTGAATATGGAATTAAAAATAAGGAGAGTTATCACTTAACATTGAAAATAGTGATTTAAAATAAGCTCAGGGCTTTATCATTTTAAGGATTTTAGATTTGGAAGGTTTTAATAAGTTTATTTCAATGTGTAACCATGATAAGAAAGCCCTAAATACTTACAATTAATGTGTTTATATATGGAAGTCTTTTAGGAAATTTCTTTTAACGAACTTGAAAAACATGTGTTTAAATTTCTTTTAGGAAATTCAAATGTAAAATCCATGTGTCTTGATCCTTTGGTCATCTTCTCTGATCTGAGTTTCCTAGAGGCTCCTAGTCAGGTTATTTCTATTTTGATTGAGGGCTCCCTGGTGGATACTAGTCCTAACAATTTTTCTCCATTTTAGGGTAGTTTTTCTAAAGATAAAATGTACTCAATTTAATTGAGCCTTAGGAATAAATATATGAAGGTCATATAGATAAAGAAAGAGTTAAAAGATATCTGATGGGCCATTTTATCGATATTTGGTTCAGGAGCTAAACCCTAGACCCTATAACTTAAACCCTAAACCCTTATGTAGTCAAGAGATCAAAATATATTGGAAAATATGGACTCAGGTTTATGACCCAGGAGAAATCTAGGAAAGCTCCCCGTTAGGTTCTAGGGGGTAAATTTATTCGTGCCCTGACTATTATATTTTAGCATTTTTTGGTTTGATATATTTCTCTCTTTTTGTGATCTGCTCATTCTATCTTGTAGGTTTCTTTTTTATTTTTTAAATGTGCCCTGTGTTTCTTCTTATTGTATCTTTTTGGAGATGTGAGCCTCCTGATGTGCCCTACAGTAGATTCCACACTAGTCAAAGGTGGGGTTAATTAATTTATAATTAGCCATTAAATGGGGATGCCACAAGTCCAATATGAGTGGACAAGTTTAAAATATCACATACATGCTTTAATAGTTAAGTGTGCTCAAAATTTCACATTGCATCTAGAAAATATTTTGAATGTGACTTGATTAACAAATTCTATCGAAATCCTTGACTCAGACAAAGATTATATTTTGTTTTAAAACCTAAAGAGAGTTTTATTATTTTTTAATTAAAAATAATTCAATTTATAAAAAAAATTGTTACCTAGAGTTGTTATAGCATAATTAACATTTCCAAAAAAATATTTCTTCTTATTTAAAACTCTAGTCGTAGGCTTAGCAATGAACAAAATAACACCAAAATAATAGCTTTTTAAGCATAGAAATGAAACATTTAATATATTTTGAGATCTTGGCTATAAGTCCTCTTAAAATGAATTTTGAAGTCCTAGATGGAAGTATAAATTATTCCTTTCAAACAAAGACTAGAATTGAAATTTTAAACAAATAGCTAATTTTATTACACAAACTAAAAAATAAATTTCTTGGCTAGACTTGGTGCTACATGGAGTACATAAAAATAGAATTTTATATTTTGCATAATCATAATAGTATAACATTATAAGTTTACAATATTAACATGCCAAAGAAGATAAAATTAATGTTCAATGATAAAATGTGGGTTGAAACTAATACATGTTTTAAGTTCTTATATTGTAATAATGTCCACACATAAAATTATATTTCTTGATAAAAGTTAATATGGTATAATAATGTTGATCAAGTTTTAATTTTTATAGTTTATGTTCATAAAATTATATTTTTAATCAAAGTTTAAATGGTATAATAATGTCAGCCATTTTTTTAAAATGGAACAATTTCTAAGTGACAGTTAAATGGATGTCAAACTGAAGGTTGGAATTAAAGTGTACAAACTCATTATAGTACGACACATGACCAACCCAAGGGAACATGGATACAATAAATAGCGTAGAACCTGATCTCATAGTAGACACCACTATTGATCCCCTCAATAGTTTATTTTATAACTTTGCCATAAATTCTAACATATTTTAGTGGACAAGGGTGGTATTCACCTCCTCAACTGAATGTTTCTTGGCTTGCACATGCTATTTCTCCCTCCAATTAGGAGGTTGAAGAGGATAAAAATATGAGGGATAAGAATGATTTAGATCTAATACCATATATAATAGAAGAGACTACTAGAAGCCACATCTTCCTACTATGCTTGTGGTTTCCCCATTTGCTTAGATGCTCTTTTAATTTTTAGTTTCCTTTTTATGGCTTGTTATATATGTTTTCTCTTCTTTTGGATTGATTTTTTTCTATTAAAATTATTTTAAGTTTATTGGAATTGGCTGATGTGACCTCGTAGTGTGATCATTAATTTTATATATATTTATAACATAGAGATAAACTAATACATAGAAGAAAAAAAATCAATAAAAAGAAATAAAAAACATTCAGTGGTCTACACTAGGGTTTTGATTCCTAACATGAACTAACTAACCATTTAATAGTCAATCAATATAGTATTAGAACATTGATGTTGATATTGAAAATATTATAACAAATTTCACTTCAACTTGTGTGATGAAAGTGCGTTATCAATAAAATTCTAATATGATGCGTATATGCTCCTTGTTTATCAAATGAGTTATTTGACTTATCTATATATGATATCAATGATTTTAATCATGTTGAATTTACAAAAAATTCAAATAAGAAAAATATATAGGGTGATTCAACATAGTTAACTTAAAAAGGTAAAAATAAAGAGGTTATAACTGTATGTACAATAGTGAAAAGGAGTATTAGGAGGATAATAAAATGAGATAGAAATAAAGAATATGTGATAGTGAAACAATGTTTCTAACAATTAAAAAGTAAAAAATAGGTAAATAATACCTAATTTTAAAAAATAACTCATATATACTATTGGCACGCTTTATTATAACTTTAATATACAAAATAATAAAATTATAGAAGATTACATAATAAGGTAGCTAGTTTGTATTCACAGCTTAAACTCAACACTGTAGGATAAAGTGTTAGCTCTAAAAACTGTACCCAAAAAATTGAAAACATAAAACAAAGGTGGACAATACATTATGATCAAAACCAAATTACATCAATAAATGATGCTCAAAATCACATTATAACTCATAATATAATTAAGCATAGGCTATAGCACCTAAAGGAGGAGGTGGAGGATCATTCTTGGGTGATGGTGTAGTCCAATCAGAAGGCTCTACAAAAGGAGGATGCAATGCCACATAGAATACAAGGGGTATAAAATCATATATATCACCCATATATCAGTGGGATGAGTTTGAATAATATATTTAATAAGAGAACCTATCAAGGAGGGTGATGTAATAGATTTTCCAAGTGGTGGCAATGACCTCCATCCCCATATTGAAAGCAAGGGGAGAAGTGGTTATGATTGTGGGAATGTCTTCCATGTCTCCTAAGAGGTGTTGTAAATATACCTTACATTGTTTAAATTATAATAGTATATATAACACCAAATGTTGAACATGTAATTCCAAAATGCTTTGAAGCTGTGGAATTGAATCTAGTTTTGGAGCTAGTTTATGAAAAATTTGGAGGCAACATTGTGATGTTCACTACAATAGGGCATAATATGTATATTTTTTCGATAATAATTATCTTTGAGATATCTATATGATTGATCCATAGATTGTGTTAATGTGTTTATGTTTTTTTTTTTCCTTCTAGTGAGAAAATAAAAAGGACTAGATTCCCGAATGGTTAGATGGGTTTATGGCCAAATCTAAAATTTGAGGTTTTGAAGGATGAGGTTTTGGATCATTAGAAAAATTTTCATATAGATAGATGAATATATTCCCCATTTTTATCATTATTTTCATGTTTTAGCATTATAATTGTGATATCTTTATATAGACATGGTTTCATGAGATCTCAAGGAAGGTTGTTTTGAAGACATATAATCTTGTGGTAAAACTAAAAGTTATCAAATATCATTTATATGTTTAAAATAAGGAAGCCTTCAAGATTGTATCCAAAGATAAGGACTTAAGGAAAATACCATCATTTAGGAGGAAGGTATAGAGTGCCTTGATGATATTTATAAGAATGGGAGTTTATTTGGAAACATAAGTCAAATGGACATGGTTTGAGAAGGTGACAAAGACACTAGGTTTTGTCAGCAATCTATCATCAAACATAGGTATATATATATATATATATATATATATGCATATAGGTGTGTGTGTGTATATATATATGTATATATATATATATGCATATATATATGTATTTATATATATATATATATATATATATATGTATATATATATATGTGTTTGTGTGTATATGTATATATGTATGTGTGTGTATATATATATATGTATGTATGTATATATGTATGTATATGTATATACATATATATATGTATGTATATATGTATGTATATATATATCTATGTGTATATATATATATGTATGTATATATATATATATGTATGTATATATATATATATACACATATACACACAGACACACACACACACACATATATATACATATATATATGTATATATATACATACACACACACACACACACACACACACACACACACACACACACACACACACACACACACACACACACACACACATATACATACATATACACATACATATATACATACACACATATATATACATATATATATAAATATATATATATATATATATATATATATATATATATGTATGTATGTATGTATGTATGTATGTATGTATGTATGTATGTATGTATATATATATATATATATGTATATATATATATATGTATATATATATATATATATACATATATATATATATATATATACATACATACATACATACATACATACATACATACATACATACATACATATATATATATATATATAGATTTTCTAGCTTATCAGTTTTATCTTACTTTCTTTGGAGTCACTAATAAGTATGATAGTCCTTTAGGTGAGGCTACAAGTAAAATGCATTCTTTACTTTAGTTAATCATGTATACTTATTATTACTATAGAATCTTGGATATCGAGCAACAAATTGGTTTTGAATTCATAAACTCTTTTGGATTAGTCTATTTTCATTTTCCACAAAAATTTAACTAGAAATCATTTTGAGATGCTAAAATTGATAGGGTTATTTTAAGATGAATTGGTTTTGATTTAGGGTTTCTTAATTGAGATGCATCTTATTGTACATTTCTAAATGCAAATTAGTTGTGTATATTCTTTTTAAATCACCTTAACAGAATATGCACTTCCTTTCTCTCTATTGTATTTTGGTTCTTTAAAGAAAGCATGCCAAACTATGACAAATATTTCTTTAACACTATCTTTTAATTTTATCATACAACAATTATATATTTTATTTAAGGGATCAGTAAAATAAGTAGAGATGAGGGGTGAGGCTACCTGAGGTGCCCTATGGGCTGCAATATATAATAATTTCCTTACAAGAACTTCCCTTGTCTAGAAAATTTCTTTCCTATTCCATGTATTTTTAGCTGATTTACTACTTCCAGTTGAAGCTTTGCATGCATGTTTTTCTAGAAAAATATTTCACTTTGGATCTTGTATTTTTTCTATTACTATAGGAAAAACTAGATGATTTGAGTGAGCCATTTTAGAGAATAGTTGTAACTATAAGTAGGGATTCATTTTTTTGTTAATTTTTGCATGTAATTAATAGTATTGATTACAAATCTATCCATCTTAGAGTCTTTATTAATCTACTTATCATTCACACTCCTGTAATACGTGTAGATTTTTTGGTACGCACATGCTAACAATATATTATAGAGCTTCCAACTCTCTTTTATTATTCTACTTCATCCTAGTCTTTTCAGTTAAAAAATAAGTCGAAGTCTATTGAGAAGATAAAAATAAAGCTCACAAAGTTAGTGTTGGGTGGCAAAGATTTTATAGGAATTTTATAGTGGTCTTCTAGTGACATAATGATGTTCTAGTTTAGAAAGTGGAATAAATTGATTTTGATTTTTGAAATAGATGTATTTGAACATTATATATATAAATTTCATTTACTTGGAACAAGTAGCCTATTCTCATTGGGTGATAACATCAATTTATATATAAAGTTGATTTACTTGGAGGTCACATTCTCAATGTATAATAATGTGGCTCATGGATTTTATGTTTTACTATTCTATCAAATGTAGAATATATTGGACCAAAAAAATTTGGATGTAATATTTTCTTTTCAGGTGTTAATATATTAGTAACATGCATGAAAGGAAGAAACAAGATACACTCTGGAATTCAATGTCTGGTCACCACATTAGCGACATTGCATCATTGATTTGAGACACACATTAGACTTGGATTCCTATTGCAATCAAATCAAGGTGCCTGACATCCTTATCCACCCTAAAAAATATAAAATGACAAGCCAAAGATGCCATAACCTTGAAAGCTATGGAATTATTTACAATAGGTGATACATGCCATGTAAATTTAAAAACTACCCTAAATCTAGTTTTGGTGTATAATATGGGCCCCTTGACATATGGTGTTCCCTAAAATACCATCTTTACTACTCACAGTTATCAGCGAACAAAAAATGAAATCTTTCACTACTTACATGTTCTCTATCAATTTTCCCTTTCTTCATGGGCTTCAATTTTGGTGTTTACGTATGTTGTTAAGCCTAATTTAATTACTACATATGTTAATATATATGAAACATTGATGGACATAAGCTAAAAGATATACTTTGGTACCTCAATGTCTTATCCACACATATAAATGGGATTCATGCCACTCATTCAATGTGGAACATTATTGAAATTAAATCAATGCTCATGACATCCTCATCCACCCTTAATATTTAAAAATGGTCAATAAAAGTTATTTCCACCTTGAAAAATACATACCAATTTATGATTACTGTCATGTAAGCCCAACAACTAGGTAAAATCTAGGTTTGTTGTATGGGATGGGCTCTATAGTGTCCAATATCAAATGAAATATCCTATCATTACCCCTCAATATCACCACTCAAATCCCATTGAATTATTTCCCCACTTGCATGTTTTGTATTACCTAGCCCTTCCCTACCACTTTACAATTAGTCAAGCTCTTCAAGAAATAAAACATCTCTTCACACAACTCATTGTCATGAAGGAAAATGAGGTCCCTGGCTGTTGGATTGATCTACAACCCACACCTCATTAATAGTTATAGATATTGGAGATTAGTTGGTGTTTTCTTACATTCTAAAACATTATTTAATTACTCACTTGTGTCAATATATTAGCATCATGGATGGATGCAAGCTATAAGCTAAAATTTAGGACCTTAATATCTTGTCCTAATATTAATGGCATTGCATCATTCATTTGAGTTTTACATGAGACTTGGAGCCTTACCACAATCAAATTTATTCTCGTGATGTCCTCATGCACCCTTGACAATAGAAAATGACCAATCAAATATGTCACCACTTTGTTTTGATATAATTGAGATATATCATTCTACACCACTATTACATCAACATGGAAATTTAAAATTTAGAGTAATTGCATGTGTAGGTGTAAATTTTATAGACTAAGTGTTGTCCATATATCACTACAGAGAAAGATTATTATCTTGCAAATGTTAATGTGTCCATTTATGGTAATCTTATATTGCATTATTATATTATATATAATATACCATATCGATTATATTAAACTAATAAGTGAATTACCAAATTAAACATTATTATTAAGAAAAGTAATTATAGGTATATAAATAATATTTAATAAATAAAATATTAAATATTAAAGAATGAGATTGTGCTACACCACACCCAATGATAACATTTATCTCATGATGACATATGTCAAAGGGTTTCCCTTTTTTAACTTCATGAAAGGCATGTAAAAGCAATGGCATAGTTATAAGTTACAAAATAATTTATTTTAAATAGCCATCTTCCCCTTATCTCTACAATAAATTCGAGTCCTTCCACCTCTACTTACAGTTATATATAAATTTTACCATAAGACAAATATGTATTTGCTCATGAATTCCATCACTATAATGTTCCATCTCCTTTTGTAATGTTTATTCATAGTTGAGTGGATTGCCCACTAAAGCAATTAATGTCATGTAATTTGAAACTAATGGAGTTCCGTTGTTTATTTTCAGCATATCATCAATGTCTACATATTTTTATCTAGAGTATGAAAATAGGCAACAAAAATATCACCTCCTAGACTATTTATTTCTATCATTTGAAGTTAATTTATGTAGTTATTTACAAGCTATCATGACAAAAGGAGTCGATACTCATTCCAAATAGCCTCTAAATACATCATGCGAGTTGATGCATTCACATGAATGTGCTATTTACTATCGTTATGGTATATTTTATTCATCATAATTCTCTATGCTATTTATTCTTAATTCTCTATGTTATTTTGTAAGTGTGGAATTTGTAATATAAGAATATAATTCTAACTGTAAGTTTCTTAAAGGATGAAAAACAAACAATTCTTTTATCTTACTATGAGAGGTTTGCTAAACACTCTGCCATGAACAAGATATATGGTTATAACAACACCCATTGAATAAATATAATATTAGCCTAGGTACCCTGGTATATTAATAATATGAAAGTTTGCATGACACTCCCTTTTAAGATAGTTTCATTAGACATAGAATAGGGCCTACATTTATAGAGGAAATAACCATCACTATTGAATAGGTTTAAATCCCATGTAATATAAGTTATATATGGTAGTGATATTTTGTAGTGACTTAATTTAATTTTCATTGTGCTTTAGATTAGCATCATCCATTATTGTTTGTAGGGATAATGTTGTAATAGATCACCTCCAGTATGTGACCATAATATTTTATCCATAATAAATTCACTAGTTGATTTTAGGATAATTTATATGCCACATTCTTGAAAAAACTTATCAGTATGCAAAGTACAATATATATGGTGAAAACAATCATAGTGTATTGAAAATTCAACATGTTGCCTATAAAAAAAAGAGGTGCGTATGTGATTTATTTTTACATAAAACTATTTGACTATCTAAAAATATATTTGACTGATAAAAAGTTGTTGAAAACTTAGAGTAAAATTATATTTGGGTCATATCTAAGAAGTGTTTTAGATGCAGTTCAAAATTACGAGAACCAACTTTTATTTTCACCGAGTTGGGTGAAACTCTTGTACTGCCTTTCCAAAATTGTGCAAGTAAAATTTTGAGAATATTGGCTATAGCCTTGCCCTTTTTTGGAAGCCTACCAAAAAATTCCTATAACTCAATAGTATTGGCTCATTAAGTCTTTGGTGTCTTCATATCACTTTCATTAATGTTTTTCTATTTATGTTCAATGCTTAGCTAGTTTTTGAAATCAGTCATTTTTTTCCTATTTAACTACTTACTACACAAGTTTTAATTATATGCCAAGCAACATTACAATATTTGTTGCATAATTTTAGGTCTAAAGTATGATATACATCATGTAGATTTTCAAGAATTTTGTGATTTTCAGCATCCATGTTAGATGGTTTTAGTCCTATAATGTACATTATAGGTATCAACTTAATCAATTTAATCAAAAAAAAAAATGATGTGCAAAAAAAAGACACTATTCACTATTGAGGTGTCACCAACCACCATTCATGCTAATTGATCAACAATAATAATTGGTTATGTGGCGTGGCATGACATAATCATCCAAGGCACAAGGGATGCTTGTATTTTTCACATGGGTAGATGCATGGGATGATTTTTTTGTGGGGATCCATAATTATGAATTTATCTCTTGTCAAAAAGGAGATTCTTTACCTTTCTTGACTCTTGTCCAAGTGGGAAACCAAGAACACTATTCTATATTGATTACCTAGGTGAAGTTGAATGAATTTACATGTGGTGAATTTATTTTGATTTCTATTATGAGAGTGGGTCAAAATTATATGTGCAAATAAGTCAAAAATAGAATACACTACTTTTGGATGTACATGCAAAATGGAAGAGAAAGACAATATTTTTGATTGACCACCCATGTGGAGTGGGAGACAAATTTGAGTGGCATATGTTGGAGGTGTCCAAACCAAAGTGGAGAATATAGTAGATCACCTTTTAATATTTAATAATATTCCATCCAAGAAGAGTGGGTTGAATTTATTGGTCCCCTTGTGTCTTTCTCTCTCTTATTCTTCATGCTTGTAATTCTCTATAAAAAGGATTGTATACAAGGCATTAGAAGGCTAGGCTAGAGTTAGAAGGTTTAAGCTTAGTGAGAAGCTCGAGTATCCTCCTTGTCATTGAGACCAATTTATGTAATGGGAAGAAATACTATGTGTTATTAAAGAAGCCTTGTAGTAGCATATTTGAGATGTATTTTGTGAGATATGTGAAAGTGTTTTATTGAGAATTTTGTGAGAAGATTAATGATGATATTTATTTTAATTATGAATTAATTTTTATAAGTGAAGGATCTATGGTTTTAGGCCACATCAAATGGTATCAAATCAATTTTTGATTCCTTGGGAAAGGATGCTAGAGAGCATTATGTGAGTTTATGTTTTTTATTTTATAGGTATGAAGATGGAGAAGAAAAATGGAAGAGAGGACATGGTGAATGTGTTGATGAAGATCTAATACAAGTTATTTATGTTGATAGAGCATATGCAAGAGCAAGAGAGACAAATATTTGGCACAGTGATGAAAAAGAGAGTGAAGTGTCTTATGAAGCTTCTTGTTGAGAGGAGGCAAGAGTTGAGACTTGACTTACAGAGAGAAGAGAAGTTGTGGAGAGAAAAACAAGAAAATATCATATTTGATCTTGAAAATGGAGAGATAATTACTAAGAAGATATTTTAGATTCCCATGAGTGGGAAAATTTAGATTCTTTTGATTATGAGATGGAGTTTGAAGATGAAGATTACAACCATGTATTATGGCATGTGAGTTAAGAAGTTTTCAGTAGTATGGAGTTGCATGAGAGTGTATATTTTATCCTTTAAGAGGTTCATGTGATTGAATGGAGAAACTATAGAGGAGTTACATGTTTCCATGGTGGAATCATTGGATGGAGAGATTGTGCAAGCTAGTGCACAAGAGGGGATTTTGATGAAATTTCAGCCATATGTAGAAGATGAAAATGAGTGTGTGGATGAGGAGATTACAGCCTTGTAAGTGGTTTCTAAGGATATCTTTAAAGATAATTGTGAGATATAAATCCATGAGGAGCATGCAAGATATGAAGAGGAGTTTCATGTTTCTATTGAAGAAACATTGGAGGATACTTTTTTGCAAGTAGGTGCATATGTGGATGAAAGTTTAATCGATGAGAAGATAAATGTTGTTGAAAAACTGAGCAAGGAGATAATCATGGATGTGTTATGTGATGTTGAGAATCTAACACATGGTTGGATAGTGTGTGAACAAATCCAAGAGGGCTTTAGGTGGAGGTGGATGGTTAGTGGTGGGCTAGAGCTCACATGAGTTGTTAAGATGTGTTGTGATGGAGCATCTTGATGGAGGAGGTCAATTTTAGATGGGAGTTATGATCCCATGAGTATGGTTGATAGTGGGTGTAGTCCTACATGTGTATCCATTTCTATATGGATGTGTTTTTAGAGGAGGAAGATGGTATGTGGTCCCATGGGGATCATTTTAGAGCTAGTATGAAGATGTTGGAAGAGAAGGAGAAAGAATTGAAATTCTTTAGGTGCACATGGTTTATGGAAGGGAATTCCAAGGTATTTTCACATCATTATTGAAAGGGTGGTTCTACCACTCACCACATCTATGTGATCAGTAGATCACATTAATTACCTCAAATGTGTAATGCATGAGCATCTAAGGGCATGAACAATCTTGCATCAACCAAAAATATAGCCGTGTGATCTTTTACCTTTTTTCAAAATAAGGGTATGGATACAATCATAGTAACTCATGGGAATTGATTTGTCTTCAATTAGAGGATAATGATGTGAAGAAAAAAGACACTATTCATCTTGACACTATTCACTATTGAGGTGTCAACAACCACTATTCATGCTGACTCATTAACATTATTCCTTGATTAGGTGGAATGTGGTGACATAATCATCCAAAACACATGGGATGATTAGATTTTGTACATGGGTAGATGTGTGGGTCGAATTTGTAGTTGGGATTCATAATTATGAATTGATCTCTTGTCAAAAAGGAGATTCTCTACTTTTTTGACTCTTGTGAAGATGTCTGCTCAAAAATTACTTCTATCAAATGCCCAACCTATTAAAGGGATGAACTATGCCACCTAGAAAATGAATATGCACATAATCCTTATGTTTTAAGGACTATGGGGCATCATCATAGGGACTATGCAGGTTCCTACTGATCCTGATGTACTCATGAAATATGAAATAACTAATGCTAAAGAATTGATGTTGATTATGTGAAGCATCATTGATGATGTGCAACTACATGTCAGGGATGCTAAAAGAGTAAATATAGTGTGGGATAGATTAATGACCATCTATGAGGTGAAAAATAAGACTAAGATCATCCATCTACCATCGAGATTTTATACACTGCCTATAGAGTTTTACGAGAAAGTCAAGGAACTTTTACGCTAAGTAGTTGAGCTATAAATGTAGTTGATAGCACTTGATGAGATGGTAGATGATAAAATATTGATCCAAATCACCTTGAGAGAACTCCCTTCCTAATTCAAAGTGTTTGTCATGACACTACATGTTTCTAATTAGACAGTGTCATTCTAAGAACTCATGAACCTATTTTAGCAAGAAGAAGCCATCAACTCAGTCCATGATGAGTTGCAAGATAAAGCTCTTATCTGGAAGCAAAAATGAGGTCAAAATTCTCACAAGGGACATTTAGATAAACAACCATATAAATAATATCAATAACTATCTTGACATCAAAAATCATAAAATTCAAAGAGGTGGTGTCACATTTGTCGAAACAACACTCATGACATGGACAACTACTAGTATAATGGCCTAAAACAAGTATCTTCTAGTAAATAAAGAACATTAGGGTGTGATGATTCTTAGAAATGAAAAATATGTCCCCATTGATGGAAGTAGAAGGGATATCTCATATCTCAATAAGATGATAGATCTGATGAGGAGACACCTGAAGAAGACAAAAACTTAGTGCTAGTCTCCCAGAACTCGTAGCCCTTGAGGAATATCTGGTTGATTGATTCAAGTGCCACTAAACACATGTTAGGCAACGTGAAGCTATTTGGTTCATTAATAGACCAACCCATTGAAGATCAAGTTAGGATTACTGATGATAAATATTATGTTACAAAAAGAATAAGCCAACTCACCATTCCTCTTGAAACATGAAAATATATGCTCTTAAAGCTACTCTATGTTCTTGGATTGGCATCCAATCTCTTATCATTCAATAATATTTTGAATCAACATCTGAATGTGGAGTTTCTTGTTAATAATGGCATCAAAACCTACTTTATCTCATGAAAAGGTATGGTTATTTCTAGAGCATTTTTGAAAGATAAACTATTTGATTTAGATGATATTTCATCTTTTGCAATAGCTTTATCTACCTCTATGGTAGAATCTAATGATCTTTGGAACTACCATTATGGTCACCTATCTATAGGATCTTTATATCAGCTAAGTTCAAAATTAATGGTACATGGGCTTCCCAATTTGTCCAGTTCTTTTCCCATTTTCCTTAGATGTATTATAGGTAAACAACATAGGGATCTATTCAAGACAAGTAACTTTCATGCCAAGGTACATATGAAGTTTATTCATACCGATATGAATAGAATTTTACCTACTTCATTTTTAGGATACAAGTACTTCTAACTATTTTTGGATGACTATTCTTGAAAGATGTTGGTGTTTTTCTTGAAGAAGAGTGAATCTCTTCATCATTTCTAGGTCTTCTATTAATAGGTTATGAAGTCGACCAGACAACCTCTTCTTCACCTTCATTCAGATCAAGGGGGGAATTCACATCAAAGAAGTTCTTGGCATTCCTAAACCAACAAGACATCAAACAAAATTTGGCTGCTCCCTACACACCCTAGTAGAATGGCATTATTATTTGACACAATCACATAGTGATGGAAATGGCTTGTTGCATGTTGTCAATAATAAAGTTGGAAAAATGATCTTGGGTAGAATTATTTTAGATAGCTATTTATCTTATCAATCGGGAACCAATGAATATTCTAAAGGATAAAATGCCAAAAGAGGTATGGATTGGTAAAAAGTCATCGATATCTCATATACGATTGTTTGGTTTCACTACATATATGCATGTCCCAACTCAAAAGAGGAAGAAACTCAAGTAAGAAACACTCCTGTGCATCCTATTGAGCTATAGAACTACCCAGATAACATACCATCTCAAGGATCTCAAGATGAATAAAATCTATGAAAGTAGAGATGTGGTTTATGACAAGTCATATTTTGACTTAGTGATGTAGAAAGAAGAATCAACACCAACCAACTCTCTCCAATTACTTTCTGAGTCAGATGATGAGAAGACATATCACAAAGAAGATGAGATACAAGTGGAGCTATATGTTGATCTTGGAGAATTATAAAATCCACCAGGTAGTTCTTCATATCAGTAAAGTAGTTCTTCACATCAGCAACAAAGTTCCCATCCAAAGAGGGTAAAAAGCATCATCAAAGACTCTTATACTTCATTAAGAGTTATAATGAGGAGTTAGACAAAAAATGAGGTAAATTTTGCACTTGTGAGTATGGTAGTTGATAGCTTTGAACCTGATAATGTTTGGTAAGCACTAATTTAACTTTAGTGGAAGAAAGTAATAGATGTTGAGTATGAATCATGTAGAATTAGACTTAGGAACTTCTTGATCTGCCTATAGGGAAGAAACCAATAGGTTTCAAATGGGTTTTTAAAACTAAATATAAGGCAGATGAATCATTGACAAGAATAAATCATGAATTATAACAAAGGGATATGCTCATAAAGAAGGCATTGACTATGAAGAAACCTTTACACCCACTGTGACGATTAATACTATCAGAGTTATTTACATACTGGAAACATAGAATGGATGAAAACTTTAGTAGATGGACATCAAGAATGCTTTCATAAATGGTGATCTCAAAAAAGACATATACATGACCCAACTACAAGGATTTGTTGATGAAAAGAATCCTAAAAAGGTATCTCATCTCATCAAATCACTGTATGGATTAAAACAAGCTGCTAATACATGGTACATCAAGATAGATTATCACTTTTTGAAGCATGGTTTTACCCGTAGCCCCTCGAATTCTAACTTGTACATAAAGAAGGTAAGAACATAAATAATCATTATTTTTTTGTATGTAGATGATCTTGTGATCACTAAAGTTTTAAATATTAGGTTGATATAGTGAAGAATAAACTCAAAAGATCCTTAAACATGATTGATTTGGGGTTACTCCATTATTGTCTTGGCTTGGAGATAGGGCAGAAATAGAATCACTTTTTTATCTCCCAGATAAAATATGCCAAGTCACTCTTGGAAAATTACAAAATGTCAGATTGTAAACCTCTTTCAACACTAATGAATTTTTTTTTACAACTCTCTCAATTCAAGGACTTAGCTCAAGTGGATGCAACTCTCTATGGATATCTCATTGGGAGTATCATCTACTTGACCAACACTAGACTAGATATATGTTTTGTTGTAAGCTATCTCTTCTCATTCATGTAGGAGCCAAAAAATGTCACTAGGTTGTAGGAAATCATGTTTTAAGATATGTTTGAGTTACACTTCAGTATGGTCTTGAATACAAGAAGAATACTCAGTTCTTATTATAGGGACACATCGACTCAAAATACACTAGATCTGTTGATGATAGAAAGTCAATGTCAGGATACATATTTCACCTCAGATTTAGACAAATCTCATGGATCAATAAGAATCAAACTATTTTTTCTCTCTCATCCATCAAGGTAAAGTATCACACCAAATGTGGAACTATGTGCAAGGTGATATGGTTACATCATATTCTAACTTATATGGGAATTAGTGAAAAGAAGCCACCTATCTTTCATTATAATAATTAGGGTTTGTTAAAGCTTGTGAAGAATCCTATTTTTCATGAAAGAACCAAGCATATTGAGGTTGAATGTCACTACATTTGAGAGAAAGTCTTAAACCACCATATCCATCTCCAGTACTACCCAATATATGCATAGATAGCTAATATACTCACCAAATACCTTGGAAATGTGAGATTTGAGCTATTTTGGGGGTATATTTATAAAAATAATGTAATAAGGGATGGGGGGAATGTTAGTGTAAGATATAGTGAATAGGATAAATTACATTATTTTTAGCTATTAGCTATAACAAATTCTATTTTATGAATTCTCTAGTGTCTTCCCTTTAAGACATTTTGTTAACATATTTTTGTTAATTACCATGTATATATTCAGCCTTGTTTTCATGAATAAAACATCAAGTTAATTATTTCAACATTTTTTATATTCGAAAATAAATTCAGCTATGTAAACATGGTCAATGGTAACATGACTTAAAATTTAATAGTTTATAAGAGATTTACATATCAAATTTTAAGATCCATCTAGTTTATGTAAGGAGAATAGAATGTTTTAAGATAAATGTGCATTCATTAAGGCAAAATGTATTTATAAAAGTACATGTTCTTGATTAGTGATTCAATGGAAATGGTAGTACCAAAAGAATAGTTGTTGTGAAAGAATTTATGATATTTTAACATTACATTTCTAAGTCTATACAACATTTGATTGACATTTATATATATATTTTTTCATGTTGTTTTCATATTTTATTAAAATATTGCGTGATTTTTTAATTTTCCTTTGTCATATATGAGATGTTGTATGTTGTTGTAACATATATGTTTAAAATAAATTATGAATCAATATTAGCTTACCATAAATACAACATGTTTCTTATAAAACTATTGCTCCATAATTGTGATGGTATATACATAATACAAATGGTAGGCTAATTAATTATAATTTGTATTGCTTCTATGTACTATGACTTACTCATGCCAAGGTTTAGTAAAAAAGTGTTGAAGTCATTAAAAGTAATATATTTTTTTGTGCTTTGTATCAAGTAAATATGTTTTGATGCTGTAATTAAAAGTTTATTTTTTTATTCAGATGGCTCAAGTATTGATTTTTATTGCATTGGTAGTTGAGTAAAGTTTTATCCACATGTTTTTTTCTTGCAACTCTTAGTATGATAGTGTATATGTAATTTAGTTATGTCATGTTTATGAATGTCAATATCAAAACTTATGTCCTTGTTTATAAATTATGTAATCATCAAATTTTGATCTTTTCTATATATTGGTGCATTTTTTATCCATACTAGACAATGATCATGTTTATTTCCTTTATGTTGAATTTTGTTACCAAAAAAAAATCTATGATTTTGCCTAGCAATAATTCATCGCTACATAGAATTTATCTCAATGCATTGATGCAATGTATATAATAAACATGTGACTAGATAATTTTTTACAAGAAAGGAAGCATCATTCAATTTATTTAATTCATTGAGTTTGGAACCCCCCATTTTTTGTATTTTAGACATAATTTTTTTAATGCATTTATCAATGGTTGCCAATGATTTTTGGCACTTGTAGAAGTTAAGAAGAATGATGGTGGTCCTAATTAACATATCATGGCAAAGACATTGTTCAGGCCTTGCATGTAATTAGGGAAGTTACATTTTTTAAAAAAAAATCTACATATCCAATTTATGATTTAAGTAACTTTTTTATGTTTGGTTTGTATTTGACATCGTTCACCAAAATATTTCTTCCCTTTAATTAGCCTTTTCTAATTCTAACCCAAATAGTATTTCCAACTTGATCTAGGAATTTTTTTATTTGTTTGAAAAATAAATTTGTAAGATGATATGTAAATTGATGATTAACATGCAACAACTCCTATTGTGCATTTTTTATATGTAAATCTTGACATGACATATTTTCCATGAGGTTACCAAATAAACCTGTTGGATTTTTTTTTTTCTGATTCTTTGTATTTAAAACTTCCAAGAGGATGATTTTATTTAGCTAGCATTATTGTAATTAGCTTGTCTTGAAATGTGACAATACATGTCGAGTGTGTAAGTTCATATTGTAATTTTTGGCCAAGTGTTGACTTCATTCGGATAAATTATCTGAGACAAGGTTAACGAAGGGATGATTTATTTTAGATAAAATGTCCAAATCAAAATTCAAATACCTTTCTTTCAGGGAAATTGTCCAAGACAATTTTATCGAAGGGTAACTCATCAATAAAATGGTCCATTTCAAAATTTCCCAAAGGAATTTTATTGTAAAGTGCCCCAAATAATTTCCCTGAAGGGTTCTTTTCTTGAGAAATGGTCCAGTTAAAAATTCTAAAAGAATTGGTTTTTTGCCAAAAGTTCCAAAGGAATTGGTCTTTAAAAAATTCTTGAAGGGTACCTTCCTTTCAAAAAAGATTTTTTTGTAAAATTCTGAAAGGTTCATTGCAAAAAATCCAAAGGGCACTTCTCAAGAAAAAGGGTCATTTTCAAGAATTTTGAAGGGTACTTTCCTTTCAAAAAGGGCATTTCAAGTGAAAAATAGGGCACTTTACAAAAATCCAAAGGTAATTTTTAATAAGTTTGAATGAAATTATTTCAAAAAAAAGGCCGAAGACATGATTTCCTTCGAACAAATTATCTTCAAGTAAATAGTCTAAAGAAATGGCCAAAAACAAAAGTTTGAAGGAATTAATGATGGGACCATAAACATCAAGTTTGAATGCCTACAAGCATCTATTGCCTTTGGTTAAAATTTAAAAAGGTTCATCAAGATTTTTGTTAGCTTGACACTTGTCAAGATATAATAAGGAGATTAATGGATGAGAAAAGGCTAGGTTTTCAAAAGGATCCTAGTAGGATTTTACTAGCCAATAAATAGAAAAAGATGAGAATTTATCCTTTCAAATCTAATGATGTGGTCTATATCTCACATATAGAATATACAAAGTAACCCAAGCTTGATTAGATGCATCGAAGTGGAGTGCAAACATGTAGCAATAAAAGATCTATAGTCCAATACTACAATAAGCAGCATGCCAAGTTTTAAATACAAGGATCAAATCATTCACACTTGGTAGGGACATGCAACTACCTTCAACATAGCTCTGTCAATTCTTAAAGAAGGGACTTGAATACATGAGGGGCTCAAGGATATTTGTAGTGTTTTATATGGCTGATCTCATAATCAAATTAGTTGCATGATTTTAATGTTGAGGAGATCAAGAACAAGAAGGAGGGACCCATATTTATTGTTAATGTCTACTCTTAGTTCCTCACTCCAACATTTAAGTCACTCTTCTATCTTATCTTTTCTTCTATATGTACAAGCTTTTGAGCTATTATAAGGATCAATTTTTCCATGTTCGGAGGACATTTGTATTGTACATATTTTGATGAATAAGATAGAGTTGGTCTCTCCTCAAAAGCCCATTTTTAGTGTATTTTCATGGTTTATTGGGACATGAAATTGATAACTAAGGATTCCTCTTATCTTAGCCTTTCCATTATACTGATTTGTAGGTGTTAATCTCATCCTTGTAGGTCACATAGTGTGCTCTATCATATTGTTTGTATGTCAAGTGTAAGCTCTCTCTAGTGTCTTTGATAGACCTATTGAACAATTATCTTAGGTCATGCACAAGCCTGAGTCCTTATGCAAAATATTGAAGCTCAAAGGCTACCATTTGAGTAGTGTAATTAAATTCATGTCCTTTTTCATCTTCTCAGTACATGTCAAGTAGATGAAGGTCATATTTTTATTGTATCACCATCATAAATAGGATTTCCCTTCAAGTTTCTTTCTTTCCTTTTCCCTCTTCCCTTATCCTCAATAATTTATGGCATAGACTAGGGATCGTAATAGATACACCAAATAGAGCTAGCTATTAGAATCTAGAGATTAAATTAGTTGATTAGGTTACCCATAGCCTAGGATTGTTTCCATGTTTTTGTAGACTATGAAGGCCTAAAACTACAACCACAAGGGTGTGAGTCTATTTGAGAATAGTTTTTGGAATGCCTAATGGGACTATGTTGTTCAATAAGTGAAGAGTTTTGGTGTTATCTTCATCTAATTAGCCTTTAGAGGCATGTTTGCAAACACCAATAATGTATCTTAGTATTTATCAACTGGTATGAGTAGCCTAAGTTCCTAATCAAGATTATTTGGTATGTATAATCAATTGTCTTTTGATCAACATGCTTATTCTGTACCTCAACATCTCACTTATCAAGCTAATAATGTTTATGTGTCCCCCCTAAGTGGCCCTCAAACAACTTATCAACCCTATTATGCCCTTTGATCTCCTCCCACTCTTATGTATGACCAAGATCAATCTCTTTTGCATTCAAATCTGTCTACTACTTCCCCTTGTCAAGACTATGTTTATCCTATTACATCCTTGTCAATATTCAAGCAAACATTATCATATTATATTGATTTGATAAGGGAGATTTGTAGGGGTTTAGATATTTCTTTATTCATCCCTATTCATGTTCTACAAGAGGTAAGGAGTTCTCTTTAGTTGGTCAAGAATAGGTGGTTAGTTTATGAGGATGAACAATGGGTAGTTTGTTCGAGGGATAATAAGGTGTGGTTGAGAAGCATAGTCCAAAATTTATATAGTGTCTTTATATCTTATGAAGATCAATAGACCTAGTGCAATCAATCCTTTGTGTCCATTCCCATCCATGAGCCTTAATCTTAGCCTCAAAAGTTTCAAATTGACACCTTAGTCAACCTTGTCCAAGTCTATCCTTGTCAAAAATCAGAGAATAAATACTAGACCAATCAAGAATAATCATGAAAATCAATAAGGAGGTTAGAATTGGACAATAATTCCACATTCATGATATGGAGGGGATAAAGAGATTCTTTATAAGTTTCAGAGTATGTGGGCATCCATTGGAGAAGGTGACTATCCACACATTGAGAAGAAAGAGATGAAGGAATGGATATTCTCAGTAGAGGATATCTTGACTCATTATGAGGATGAGTATGTTAAACCCAAAACAATAAGTTTGTCCTCTCCTACCCCTATGCCCATTCCCACTCAAGATTTTGAAACCATCCCACCATGGATATTCTCCTACACCTTTTCCCTTTATTATGTCATGTCCTCTTTTATGAAACCATCCCCTCCTATACCCATTCAAAAAAAACAAAAGGTTATTGTTCCGTACATATTTCCATCATGGAAACTAGTTCAAAAGGGCACAGAGAAGAAGGAAGAGGTGTTAGTTGTGGTGATCCAAGAGCTAGTTCAAGAGAAGGAGGAATTAGTGGTTGAAGAATATGAAAAATAGGTGTTAACTCAGCTCAATGAGCTTGCCCTACAAGAGTTCCAAGACTCTTTCTCCCTCTGTTAATAACTACCAAAGATACTGCTCAAAGTAACTAGTTGGAAAGATGCACTCTTGAGCTACAAGCAAAATGAACTTCTTCACCCTCCCACCATCTCCCTCTTGGAAGAAGAGCTTATTTTTCAAAGAATAGAGGATGATATTAGAGTAAAATTTGAGATTTAAGAGGACAACACAAGTGTCTATGATGAGGAAATCATGATATGTAGTCCACTCCAAAAAAGGGAGGAGAAATAAGGTTTAGGCCAACTATTGTGGTATGACTTTTAAATTGATTAATTAGAGCCTGAAGGTAGTATTCATGCCTTTATAATTAAAGAGGTGTGTATTTAGGATGCATATAATATTAAAGATGATTTTTTTTGGTCCCAAGAGCTTCCATTTTTTGTGAATGTAGATGAAGATGACCAAATTATAGACATTGGCATAGTCAATCAATTAGTTGACCATGTTGGAGAGGTCATGAATGAGAAATAGGATCAAGATGAATTATGGAAGTAGCTATACCCTGACTTCATGGATCAGGTAGAGGTTATAAACGAGCTTATGCCTCCTCTAAAGTATGAGGATGAACTCACCAATCAAGTTGAAGAAGCTGACCAATCTAAAGATGAATTATCCATTGAAGGTAGTACTGATGTCTTCAAGAATGAGAGGGAATGGTCAGATCCAAAGCCAAAGAAATATAACATGTTGGGCCTTAGGTGGATTGACAAACTACCATATGGCTCCCTTCAAAATGAATAGAGAAAATATGGATTTGAAGTTGGCATTGTCTTAGATGACTAAGAGGAAGCTACCTTTTGGGATGACTTAGAGCTTTTCTGCTTAAGTCTAGATATTCAACCAAGCACCAGTTCAAAGGATCCATCACATGTTGTGCTTGATTCAAAGCACAAAATTGAGTCATCAAATGAGAAGACTACAAAATCCTCTACAATCCAACATGAACCACATTTGGAGGACATGAACTAGTATGTCTACACTGTTGACATGTTTGTTTCATTCCATCCATTAGACAGCACATTAAAAGGATTGACCATAAATTTTCCTAGTTCACCAATTATGATACCTCCAAAGCATGGTATTTTTCATCTTGGATTGTTCAAAGTGAATAATAATCATATTTTAAAATTTTATCTAGGAGGGATATGCTTATAAAATTGTAACCTTGTATATATTAGAGTATTTTTCCATGCTTTCCTCTAAGTGCCTCATGCACAATTATTTTCAGTTATGTTTTTCCTTTCCCTAAGTGCCTTTGGCATAGTGTTTGATTTGTTCTTATTTTCCTTTTCGCTTCAATGGGAGTTTATAGATACGGTCAGCCTTGCCAAATATAGTAGTAACTACGTGCCTAATGGATCAGATAAGGCAAATGAGCTAGTTTCTCAAGCATAGTGGGCATGCTCCCTATGAGTCACCAAAAATGTTGGCCATTTTTGGCCCACACACTAAATCTCTTGCATGGTTTGATGAAGTAATGGATCAAAAGCTTAGAAGAGGATCTAAGTAGGTTTTCAAGGATCTAACGTTAGTGTTCAAGGATAAGCCTACAAGCAAGAAAATAAGTGAAAAATATTTTATTCAGATAAGTCTTTACTTGTTCATTCTTTCAAAATTTACAGGGACTAAGTGTTTCTTTTCTTTTGGGACCTTTTTTGGCTAAGTGTTGAATTATTTCAGACAAGTTGTCTGAGATAAGGTTTCTAAAGGGATGATTTCTTTCAAATAAAATGTCTAAAGAAGAAGGCAAAGACCTTTTATTTTAGAGAAATTATCTAGTATAATTTTCCAAAAGGGTAAATCTTCAATAAAATGGTCCTTTTCAAAAATTTCCAAATAAATTTTATAGCAAAGTGTCCCAAACAATTTCCTCGAAAGGTTCTTTTCTTGAGAAATGGTCTAGTTAAAAATTCCAAAGGAATTGGTTTTTTGGGAAAAGTTCTAAAGGAATTGGTCTTTTCAAAATTCTCGAAGGGTATCTTCCTTTTGGAAAAAGTTCTTTGAAAATTTATGAAAGGTTCATTGTAAAAACTTTGAAGGGAACTTCTCAGGAAAAGGGGTCATTTTCAAGAATTTTGAAGGGTACTTTCCTTTCAAAAAGGGCATTTCAAGTGAAAAATAGGGAAATTTACAAAAATATAAAGGTAATTTTCAATAAATCTGAAAGAAATTCTTTTATAAAAAAGGTTGAGGACATGATTTCCTTCAGATAAATTGTCGATGAGAAAATAGTCTAAAGAAATGGACAAAATTAAAAGTTTGAAGGAATTAATGATGGGCCAAAAAACATTAATTTTCAACACATACAAGTAGCCCTTACCTTTGGTCATGTTTTCAAAAAGTTCATCAAGATTGTTGTGAGCTTGACGCTTGTCAAGATCTAGTAGGGAGATCAACGAATGAGAAAAGGCCAAGTTTTTAGAAGGATCTTAGTAGGATTTTTACAACCAATTAGTAGAAAATGATGAGGATTTCTCCTTTCAATTGTAATGATATGGTCTACATATCACATATAAAACATGTAATGTAACCAAAGCTTGATTAGAGCCATCCAGATGGAGTGCGAACATGTAAAAATAGAAGATATATGGTCCAAGACTATAGTAAGGAGCACACCATGTTTTAAATGCAAGGATTGAATCATTCACACTTAGTAAGGACATGTAGCTACCTTCAACATGGATATGTTAGTTCTTAAAGAAGGGAATTGAATGCATGAGGGGCTTGATGAGATTTATGGTGTTTTGGATAGATGATCTCATAATCAAAGTAGTTGCATGCTTTTATGTTGAGGAGCTTGAGAACAACAAAGAGGGATCCACAGTTATTGGTAACGTCTATTCTTAGTTCCTCACTCCAACATGAAATTCCCTCTTCTCTCTTGTATTTTTTCTATATGTACAAGCTTTTGATCCATTATAAGGATGAATTTTTCCATGTTCAGAGAACATTTGTATTGTGCCTCTTTTGATGAATAAGATAGAGTTGATATCTCCTCAAAAACTTGTGTTTTATTGTATTTTCATGGTCTATTAGGCGATGAAATTGATAGCTAAGGCTTCGTCTCATCTTATCCTTTCCATTATACCTATTTATAGGTTTTAAGCTCATCCTTTTAGGTCATATAGTGTGCTCTATCATCTTGTTTATATGTCAAGTGTAAGATCTCTCTAGTGTCTTTGACAAACCTATTGAATAATTATCTTAGATCATGCACATGATCAAGCCCCTATGTAAAATACTAATATTTAGAGGATGCCATTTGAGTAGTTTAATTAGATTCACATCCTTGTTCATCTTCTCAATTTATATAAAGTAGATAAAGGTCATATTTTTAGTGTATCACCACCATAGATAGGATTTCCCTTCAAGTTTATTTCTTACCTTTTACCTCTTCCCTTTTTCTCAAAAATTTATGGCATAGACTAGGGATCCTCAGTGATACACCAAAGGGAGATATCCCTTAGAATTTATAGATTTAATTAATTACTTAGGTCACCCATAGCCCAGGAGTATTTTCATGTTTCGACAGATTGTGAAGGCCTAAAACTACCTTCATAAGGGTATGAGTCTGATTGACAATAGTTTTTTGAAAAATAAGTCACTTCGAAAAAATTAAAAGGTATTTTTCAAGAATTCTAAAAGAAGTTATTTCCAGAAAAGGTCAAAGACATGGTTTCCTTCAAAAAAATTGTCCACGAGCAAATAGTCTAAAGAAATGGCTGAAGACAAAAGACTAATGGAATTAATGATGGGCCTACAAATGTCAAGTTTGAGCCCCTTCAAGTATCTATTGCCTTTGATCATGTTTTAAAAAGTTTCATCAAGATTTCCACTAGATTGACATTTTTCAAGATCTAGCAAGGAGATCAATGGACGAGAAAAGGCCCAGTTTTCAAAAGGATCCTAGTAGGATTTCAATAGCTAATCAACAAAAAAAAGAAAAGGATTTCTCTTTTTAACTTTGATGACATGGTCAACAGTTCATATACAAAACATATGAAGTAACCCAAGCTCAATTATATGCGTCTATGTGGAGCACAAAACACATAGGAATAGAAGATATAAAGTCCAAGATTGTAGTAAGGAGCATGCTAAGTTTTAAATGCAAGGATTAAATCATTCACACTTGGCAAGGATGTGTAACTAACTTTGACATGGATCTATTAGTTCTTAAATAAGGGACTTGAATGCATGAGGGGCTCAAGGATATTTGTGGTGTTTTGGATGGTTGATCTCATAATCAAAGTAGTTATATGCTTTCAATGTTGAGGAGCTCAAGAATAACAAGGAGGGATCCAAAGTTATTGGTAATGTGTACTCTCAATTCCTCACTCCAACACACAAGTCCCTCTTCTCTCTTGTCTTTTATTATATCTGAATAATCTTTTAAGCCATTGTAATGATCAATTTTTCCATGTTTAGAGAACATTTGTATTATACCTCTTTTGATGAACAAGATCGATTTTATATCTCCTCAAAATCCTATGTTTTAGTGTATATTCATGGTCTATTGGGAGATGAAATTGATAGCTAAGTCTTCCTCTCATCTTATCCTTTACATTATACCTATTTACATGTGTTAAACCCATCCTTGTAGGTCGCATAGTGTGCTTTATCATCTTGTTTGTATGGCAAGTTCAAGTTTTCTCTAGTGTCTTTGACAGACATATTGAACAATTATCTTAGATCATGCACAAGCCCAAGCCCCTATGTGAAATACTAATGTTTGGAGGCTGCCATTTGAGTAGTGTAACTATATTCATGTCCTTGTTCATATTCTCAGTGCATATCAAGTAGATGAAGGTCATATTTTTGGTGTATCACCATCATAGATAGGATTTCCCTTCAAGTTTCTTTCTTACATTTTCCCTCTTCCCTTTTCCTCAATAATTTATGGCATAGACTAGGGATCTTAATAAATACACCAAAGGCATATATCCCTTAGAATCTAAAGATTCAATCCATTTATTAGGTCACCCATAGTCTAGAATTGTTTCCATGTTTCAATAAACTGTGAAGCCCTGAAACTACTCTGACAAAGGTGCGACTCTGATTGACAATAGCTTGTCCATGCATTAACAAAAGAATCTATAAGTGCTTTAGTATATTATTGAATTATTAATGGTTTATAATGTACATGTTATATATTTGTTTCAAAAAATATTATGTTGTATATGGGGTGTGGCTAAGCACATTCGTTATAGATTTTTACAATTTGTTGACTTGTCAATGATTATACACAAATTATCACTTTTAATAAATATGATATATATTGGATAGAAATTTTTTAACCTCTATTCCACATTCATCATAGATCAAACTTATCTTAATAATGTATGCTGGCCAATTTGTAATAGTTGGTATGTTCGTGATAACATTATATGTTAGATTTTACTCCAAACAAGCATATGGTTTTACATCTCCATAAACATAGGAATTATAAAAAGACTATAATACATAGCATCATAAATATATTATGTATAAAACATCTTTTGTTAATGTATAAATAGAACTAAATATGTTATCTCCATAATAAGATGTGTCTTCTAACATTCTAGACAATCTACATTGTCTCATCTTTACAACATTTATATCCCAATAAAACTAAAGAACAACATTGGTTCTTGATAAAGATTTTTTTCTTGAGGTGAATTGATATTTTTTTAATTTATCATAGTACAATGGTTCATAATGTCTGTACACTAGGTCTTGATCATGGAATAATATGAAATACGAAGGCAAATGTATGTTTTTGTTAAAATGGAACTATTTTTTCCCCTATTAAAGACCAAAAACAAATGAAGATTCTGAACATTTATAAATCCAATTTATACAAAAAATCTCACCCCATAAACCATGTTCGATATTTATTTTTTTTGAAATTTATAAAATATACATCTGACAAATATATGTTTATGTGTCCAGTACTTGATACAATTATGTGTGCGTGTGTGTGTGTGAATTTATACAATAATTCTCACCCCATAAACCATGTACAGTATTTATTTTTGATGAAATTTCTAGAATTTACATCCGATAAAAATATGTTTTTGCGTCATGTACTTGATATATATATATATATATATATATATATATATATATATATATATATATATATATATATATATATATAAACAAAATCTAAGTACTCAATCATTATATTTATAATGATAAAAAAATATCAGGTGAATATAAAATATTATTTTTTATTGAGAGATACATTAGGGACCCATATTTCTAAGCTGAAGGGGACATGTTGTATAACCATAAATAAAAATTAGAATTTACAACCATAAATATATCTATAACATTATGTAAAGTAATAGTGAACATGTATATTGATATGCTAAAGAGACTCACTATTTGTGTACATTCTTCATATTCTATATTGAATGAAATACATGAAAAATAGAAACAAAATAATAATGGATATATAAATAATCACATTATATTTATAATGATAGATAAGGTATTCACCTAATATATTTTATTTATAATTATATATAAAATGTGAATGAGTATTTATATCTATTTATATTGTATATAAGGTATATATAAGGAGTATGTGTGTGTATATAAAAATAGAATATGTTACATATATATTTTATATATACAGATATGCATGTAATGTAAATAAATCTAATTCAAGTATTCACTTAAATTGTATCTATAATAATAAATAAATATATTAGATGAATATATAGTATCATTTTTAATTGATAAATAAGTTAGGATTAAAATTTTTAAAAAAGAGGGACATACATTGTACAATTATAAATAAATACTACCTTTTACAACTATAAATACATATATAAAATTATATGAGTATTATATTTTAGCAATAGTTAGCTTAGGCATGTAAATAAATTCACCTAGATGAAGACAACGATGATTGGAACAATGTTAAATTGAGAGAGATATGTGCCTCAACAAGCTATATCAATAATATGTATGTAGGGCTACAAGTATAACTTGAACAATAAGCTATTTTCATAACATGTATAGTTTCTTGTGTAAATGTGATCTTAATTTCCATTTTCTGAACATGGTGATATGTGTAACCATTTTATCAATGTAATTAATTTCTCTATTTATTGATTGTTCTCAAAAAAAAATTGAGCTCAATTTTTTTTTACTCCTAGGGTGTCTTCTAATTATTATTTTCTAGACAATGGAAATAATCCTCTACAAAAAAGATTATACCCCCAATGATTATGCATGTGACTAGCTATATTGCTATTCTTTTTTAATGTTTGTTTTAGAAAGCTATTTGAGAATATGTTCACATGTTACTTCCATGAAACTATTCAAGAGTAGGTTCATGTATCAGTTATTGTTATGATATATGATTTTAATTGTAAATTTATAAATAAAGATTATAATTTAGATATTAATTATTATAATTTTATTTTATTTTGTGTCCTTTCCCATCCAAGAGCCTTAATCTTAGCATCCAAAGTTTCAAATTGACCCCTTAGTCAACCTTGTCCAAGTCTATCCTTGTCAAAAATCAGAGAATAAATACTAGACCAATCAAGAATAATCATGAAAATCAATAACGAGTTTAGACTTGGACAATAATTCCACATTCATGATATGGAGGGGATAAGGAGATTCTTGTATAAGTTTTGGAGTATGTGGGCATCCATTGGAGAAGGTGACTATCCACACATTGAGAAGAAAGAGATGAAGGAATGGATACTCTCAATAGAGGATATCTTGACTCATTATGAGGATGAGTATGCTAAACCCAAAACAATAAGTTTGTCCTCTCCTACCCCTATGCCCATTCCCACTCAAGATTTTGAAACAATCCCACCATGGATATTCTCCTACACCTTTTCCCTTGATTATGTCATGTCCTCTTTTATGAAACCATCCCCTCCTATACCCATTCAAAAAAAAACAAAAAGTTATTGTTCTGTACATATTTCCATCATGGAAACTAGTTCAAAAGGGCATAGAGAAGAAGAAGAAGAGGTGTTAGTTGTGGTGATCCAAGAGCTAGTTCAAGAGAAGGAGGAATTAGTGGTTGAAGAATATAAAAAATAGGTTTTATCTCAGCTCAATGACCTTGCCCTACAAGAGTTCCAAGACTCTTTCTCCCTCCCTCAATAACTACCAAAGAAACCGCTCAAAGTAACTAGTTGGAAAGGCACACTCTTGAGCTACAAGCAAAATGAACTTCTTCACCCTCCCACCATCTCCCTCTTGGAGGAAGAGCTTATTTTTCAAGGAATAGAGGATGAGATTAGAGTAAAATTTGAGATTGAAGAGGACAACACAAGTGTCTATGATGAGGAAATCATGATAGGTAGTCCACTCCAAAAAAGGGAGGAGAAATAAGGTTTAGGCCAGCTATTGTGGCATGACTTTTAAATTGATTAATTAGAGCCTGAAGGTAGTATTGATGCCTTCATAATTAAAGAGGTGTGTATTTAGAATGCATATAATATTAAAGAGGATTTTTTTTGGTCCCAAGAGCTTCCATTTTATATGGTTGTAGATGAAGATGACCAAAGTACAGAAATTGACATAGTCAATCAATTAGCTGACCATGTTGGAGAGGTCATGAATGAGAAAGAAGATCAAGATGAAGTATGGAAGTAGCTATACCATGACTTCATGGGTTAGGTAGAGGTTCTAAACCAGCCTATTCCTCCTCTAAAGTATGAGGATGAACTCACCAATCAAGTTGAAGAAGTTGACCAATCTCAAGATGAATTGTCCATTGAAGGCAGTATTGATGTCTTCAAGAATGAGGGGGAATGGTCAGATCGAAAGCCAAAAAAATATAACATGTTGGGCCTTAGGTGGATTGACAAACTACCATATTGATCCTTTCAAAATAAATAGAGCAAATATGGAGTTGAAGTTGGCATTGTCTCAGATGACTAAGATGAAGCTACCTTTTGGGATGACTTAGAGATTTTCTGCTTAAGTCTAAATAGTCAACTAAGCACTAGTTCCAAGGAACCATCACATGTTGTGCTTGATTCAAAGCACAAAATTGAGTCATCAAATGAGAATATTACAAAATCCTCTACAGTTCAACATGAACCAAGTTTGGAGGACATGAACTAGTATGTCTACATTGTTGACATGTTTGTTTCATTCCATCCATTAAAGAGCACATTAAAAGGATTGACCATAAATTTTACTAGTTCACCAATTATGATACCTCCAAAGCAAGGTATTTTTCATTTTGGATTGTTCAAAGTGAATAATAATAATCATATTTTACAATTTTATCTAGGAGGGATATGCTTATAAAATTGTAACTTTGTATATATTAGAGTATTTTTCCATGCTTTCCTCTAAGTGCCTCATGTACAATTATTTTAAGTTATGTTTTTCATTTCCCTAAGTGCCTTGGGCATAGTGTTTGTTTTTTTCTTATTGTCCTCATTGCTTCAATGGGAGTTTATAAATAGGGTCAGCCTTGCCAAATAAAGTAGTAACTATGTGCCTAATGGATCAAATGAGGCAAATGAGCTAGTTTCTCAAGCATAGCAGGCATGCTCCCTATGAGTCACCAAAAATGTTGGCCATTTTTGGCCCACACACTAAATCTATTGCATGGTTTGATGAAGTAGTGGATCAAAAGCTTAAAAGAGGATCCAAGTAGGTTTTCAAGGATCTAACATTAATGTTCAAGAATAAGCCTATAAGCCAGAAAATAAGTGCAAAATATTTTATTCAGATAAGTCTTTACTTGTTCATTATTTCAAAATTTACAAGGACTAAGTGTTTCTTTTCTTTTGGGACCTTTTTTGGCTAAGTGTTGAATTATTTCAGACAAGTTATCTGAGATAAGGTTTCTAAAGAGATGATTTCTTTCAAACAAAATGTCTAAAGAAAAAGGGAAAGACCTTTTATTTTAGGGAAATTATCTGGGATAATTTTTGAAATGGGTAAATCTTCAATAAAATGGTCCTTTTCAAAAATTTCCAAAGGAATTCTATAGCAAAGTGTCTCAAACAATTTCCTCGAAAGGTTCTTTTCTTGAGAAATGGTCTAGTTAAAAATTCTGAAGGAATTGGTTTTTTGTGAAAAGTTCTAAAGGAATTGGTCTTTTAAAAATTCTTGAAGGGTGCCCTCATTTTGGAAAAGGTTTTTTGAAAATTTATGAAACGTTCATTATAAAAACTCTGAAGGGAACTTCTCAGGAAAAGGTGTCATTTTCAAGAATTTTGAAGGGTACTTTCCTTTCAAAAAGGGCATTTAAAGTGAAAAATAGGGAAATTTACAAAAATATAAATGTAATTTTCAAGAAATATGAAAGAAATTCTTTTATAAAAAAGGTTGAAGACATGATTTCCTTTAGATAAATTGTCCATGAGCAAATAGTCTGAAGAAATGGACAAAAGTAAAAGTCTGAAGGAATTAATGATTGGCCAAAAAACATCAATTTTGAGCCCCTACAAGTAGCCCTTACCTGTGGTCAAGTTTTCAAAAGGTTCATCAAGATTGTTGTGAGCTTGACACTTGTCAAGATCTAGTAGGGAGATCAATGAATGAGAAAAGGCCATGTTTTTAGAAGGATCTTAGTAGGATTTTGATAGCCAATTAGTAGAAAAGGATGAGGATTTCTCCTTTCAACTCTAATGATATGGTCTACATATCACATATAAAACATGTAAAGTAACCCAAGCTTGATTAGAGGCATCTGGGTGGATTGTGAACATGTAGGAATATAAGATATATAGTCCAAGACTGTAGTAAGGAGCACACCATGTTTTAAATGCAAGGATCGAATCATTCACACTTACTAAGGACATGTAGCTACCTTCAACATGGATCTGTTAGTTTTTAAAGAAGGGAATTGAATGCATGAGGGGCTTGAGGAGATTTATGGTGTTTTGGATAGCTAATCTCATAATCTAAGTAGTTGCGTGCTTTTATGTTGAGGAGATTGAGAACAACAAAGAGGGATCTAAAGTTATTGGTAACATCTATTCTTAGTTCCTCACTCCAACATGAAAGTCCCTCTTCTCTCTTGTCTTTTTTTATATATGTACAAGCTTTTGATCCATTATAAGGATGATTTTTTCCATGTTCAGAGAACATTTGTATTGTGCCTCTTTTGATGAATAAGATAGAGTTGATATCTCCTCAAAAACTTGTGTTTTATTGTATTTTCATGGTCTATTATGAGATGAAAGTGATAGCTAAGGCTTCCTCTCATCTTATCTTTTCCATTATACCTATTTATAGGTTTTAAGCTCATCCTTTCAGGTCATATAGTGTGATTTATCATCTTGTTTATATGTCAAGTGTAAGATCTCTCTAGTGTCTTTGACAAACCTATTGAATAATTATCTTAGATCATGCACATGATCAAGCCCCTATGTAAAATAATAATGCTTAGAGCATGCCATTTGACTATTTTAATTACACTCACGTCCTTGTTCATCTTCTCAATGTATATCAAGTAGATGAAGGTCATACTTTCAGTGTATCACCATCATAGATAGGATTTCCCTTCAAGTTTATTTCTTACCTTTTACCTCTTCCCTTTTCCTCAAAAAATTATGGCATAGACTAAGGATCCCCAGTGATACATCAAAGGGAGATATCCCTTAGAATATATAGATTTAATTCATTATTTAGGTCACCCATAGCCTAGGAGTATTTTCATGTTTCAGCAGATTGAGAAGGCCTAAAACTACCTTCACAAGGGTGTGATTCTGATTGACAATAGTTTTGTGAAAAATAAGTCACTTTGAAAAAATTCAAAGGTATTTTTAAAGAATTCTAAAAGAGATTATTTCCAAAAAAGGTCAAAGACATGGTTTCCTTCAAAAAAAATGTCCAGGAACAAATAGTCTAAAGAAATCGCTGAAAATAAAAGACTAATGGAATTAATGATGGGCCTACAAATTTCAAGTTTGAGCCCCTTCAAGTATCTATTGCCTTTGGTCATGTTTTAAAAAGTTTCATCAAGATTTCCACTAGATTGACATTTTTCAAGATCTAGCAAGGAGATCAATGGACAAGAAAAGGCTAGGTTTTCAAAAGGATCCTAGTAGGATTTCAATAGCTAATCAACAGAAAAAGACAAGGATTTCTCTTTTTAACTTTGATGACATGGTCTACAGTTCACATAAAGAACATATGAAGTGACCCAAGCTCAATTATATGCATCTAGGTGGAGCAGAAACACATAGGAATAGAAGATATATAGTCCAAGACTGTAGTAAGGAGCATGCTAAGTTTTAAATGCAAAGATTAAATCATTCACACTTGGCAAGGATGTGTAACTAACTTTGACATGGATCTATTAGTTCTTAAACAAGGGACTTGAATGCATGAGGGGATTAATTATATTTGTGGTGTTTTTGATGGTTGATCTCATAATCAAAGTAGTTATATGCTTTCAATGTTGAGGAGCTCAAGAATAACAAGAAGGGATCTAAAGTTATTGGTAATGTCTACTCTCAATTCCTCACTCCAACACACAAGTCCCTCTTCTCTCTTGTATTTTATTATATATGTAAAATATTTTAAGCCATTGTAAGGATAAATTTTTCCATGTTTAGAGAACATTTGTATTGTACCTCTTTTGATGAACATGATATATTTTATATCTTCTCAAAATCCTATGTTTTAGTGTATTTTTATGGTCTGTTGGGAGATGAAATTGATAGTTTAGTCTTCCTCTCATACTATCCTTTACATTATACCTATTTACAAGTGTTAAACTCATCCTTTTAGGTCGCATAGTGTGCTCTATCATCTTATTTGTATGGCAAGTTCAAGTTTTCTCTAGTGTCTTTGACAGACCTATTGAACAATTATCTTAGATCATGCACAAGCCCAAGCCCCTATGTGAAATACTAATGTTTGGAGGCTGCCATTTGAGTAGTGTAACTATATTCATGTCCTTGTTCATATTCTCAGTGCATATCAAGTAGATGAAGGTCATATTTTTGGTGTATCACCATCATAGATAGGATTTCCCTTCAAGTTTCTTTCTTATATTTTCCCTCTTCCCTTTTCCTCAGTAATTTATGGCATAGACTAGGGATCTTTATAAATACACCAAAGGCATATATCCCTTAGAATCTAAAGATTCAATCCATTTATTAGGTCACCCATAGTCTAGAATTGTTTCCATGTTTCAATAAACTGTGAAGCCCTGAAACTACTTTGACAAAGGTGCGACTCTGATTGACAATAGCTTGTCCATGCATTAACAAAAGAATCTATAAGTGCTTTAGTATATTATTGACTTATTAATGGTTTATAATGTACATGTTATATATTTGTTTCAAAAAATAATATGTTGTATATGGGGTGTGGCTAAGCACATTCGTTATAGATTTTTACAATTTGTTGACTTGTCAATGATTATACACAAATTATCACTTTTAATAAATATGATATATATTGGATAGAAATTTTTTAACCTCTATTCCACATTCATCATAGATCAAACTTATCTTAACAATGTATGCTGGCCAA
>JARHVA010000387.1:255000-290000 GCA_037957365.1 Torreya grandis
AATATTTTCGCTATAGATGTTATAAAATTTAATTTTTGAAACTCCGAGATTAAATTATTTGTCCACTCAAAACCAAGGAGGAAAATGTTGGATAAGTGTTTTTGAGTGATGTTTTTAGTCTATTTTTAAAAAAATAATAAAGTCAATGGAATAGATTAGATTAGTTTGTTTTATAATAATTAGTTTTATTTGTTATCTTTTTGGTAAGATTTAGAATAATATATTCACTAAAATATCATCTCCACATTATTATTTTTAAATACATACTAATGGATTAATTTTATTAAGTATAATAATATAAATAATCAATTTAAAGACTGTGTTGGTCTGCGTTATCTTAGTTGTGTATGGTGCTTCTCTTTTCATTGTATGTTATTTCTTAGTGAAAGTTTATCTTTTTTAAAATTTGAGAAGTGTTTGTTCTTTATATTAAAAATCTTCATAACAACACGTTTCAATGCACTAGTTACCTTGGACAACACCTTTCAGTAGTTATATTAATAAACAATATTTAAATAACCTCTAATCATAAACCATGAATAAAACAACTAATCAAAAGTAACAACTCTTTTTCATGATCCACCCTATTAAGAAAGTATATAACTTCCTTTACAAAGGAATTCTTTTAGGAAGTATTGGAAGAATATAAGTACTTTTATTAATTGTTATAAAATAGATGAGGGAAAATGGAATAACATGATTAGGATTGTTTGTCATCTTTGTCATTCTCTACATATCTAAATTTTGGGTTAGTATTATATTAGATCAAAAATTAAAATAAATTGGTAAAATTAAAAGACACCTACCAGCAAGTAGGTTCAAAAATAAATAAATAAACATTTTAATATTAGATTTTATTAGTTTGAACATGTGATTTGGATGCTAATCTACGTAAAGAAGTTAAAAATATGGAGACTCATTGTTGACCCAGAATGGTTGTGGAGGAATCATTAAGCAAGAGGAAGAACATGCGAATGAAATAAAAAAATAAATTGATAATAAAGTGGGGCATTAGAATTCAAGAGTGCCCAAATATTACTGTTAATTAGGAAAAACAAAGGTCTATGAAATAAAAATTTGGGGTAAGATTATAAACAAAGAAACTTGGGTGGAATAAAGAGAACTATTTCAAAGAATTTAATATCAATTATAATCATATTAAAAAAAGCATAATAATAATAATAATAGAAATTAGGTGGATGGTGAAAATATTGATGATTTAATTAAGGACTAGTGCTTACCATTTTATATATGAAATTGGTAGGTGGACAATGCTTAATGAAATCTAGAAAAAGAGAATTTATACTTTAATATTTGTACAAGCACATTAGACCACATCATAAAGTGCTCAACTTAGAATTGACACATTGACTACCTTTTCCACATCATAAAGTGACCAACTTAAAAATTGACAGTCTGACTACCTTATATTATAAAAAATTAGATTAAATAAAATAGCAAAATAAACTCAATAGAATAACGTTGGTCTCAAATAACTGTTTTCACATTGAACACCCTTATTGTGGCTATTTTTCTAAATATACTCAACAAGAGTTTTATCTTCAATGGGGTTCCAACACCCTTTATTTAGCTCCAATTTTTCATGGCAATGGGTTCTATGCTTTATTCTTTTGTTTTTTTTTCTTCCCATTTCGCTATAGTAAAATAACTAACTGTATATGCTTGTTTGAATAAGAATGCATTGCAACAACATAAAATGGACTTAAAATATCCTAAGATTATATTTTACATTTTAATCAATATATTTTTTTAATTTTAAAAGTTTAGTAATATAATATATATCTTATAATGGTGTCTATGTTTTATAATTATCAATAAAATTTAAAAATAAATAAAAATAAATTGGAAACATAATATCATATTTATTAAAACAAGAATATAGAGATAAAATTACAAAATAATTTACAATAATAGATTATTTGGTTGGTATTTACACACCAAAATAAATGACTTTAGGGAAAAATAGTACTAAATACCAAGTATTGAAACATAGAGTTAATAGTAATAAATATTAAGTATAAATAATGACACCAAATGAAGGATGTGTCAGATCATCCTTGGGAGGGATGATAACCCAGGAAGAGGGATCCCTTGATAGTAGATTTAGCACCACCAAACCATCCTGAAAAAACATCATAATATCCATGCCATTATGAATAGGAAAGATCCAATTCAACAACCTAACAATAGACTTTACATGCCATGGTGGACTTTAACCTATTCATTGAGGAACTAAGGGTGAAGAAGTGGCTATGTGACTAGTTCTATCACCACCTTGGAATATATTAGATTATTTTGTTTTATAATAATTAGTTTTATTTGTTATCTTTTTGGTCAAATTTAAAATAATATATTCACTAAAATATCATGTGAACATGAATTTTTTTAAATGCATCATAATGGATCAATTTTATTAAGTATAAGAATAAAAATAATCAATTAAAGACTGTGTTGCTCTGGGTTAACTGAGTTATGTATAATGCTTCTATTTTCATTGTATGTTATTTCTTAGTAGAATTTTGTCTTTATTGAATTGTGAGAAGTGTTTGTTCTTTATATTAAAAATCTTCATAAAAACACCTTTCAATGCACTAGTTACCTTTGACAACACCTTTCAATATTTATATTAATAAATAATATTTAAAGAACCTCTAATCATAAACCATGAATAAAATAACTAATCAAAAGTAACAACTCTTTTTCATGATCCACCCTATTAAGAAAGTATATAACTTCCTCTACAAAGGAAATTTTTTTGGAAGTATTGGAAAATATAAGTACTTTTATAAATTTTTATAATTGTTATAAAATAGATGAGGGAAAATGGAATAAAATGATTAGCATTGTTTTTCATCTTGGTCATTCTCTACATATCTAAATTTTGGGTTAGTATTATATTAGATCAAAAGTTAAAATAAATTGATAAAATTAAAAGACACCTACTAACAAGTAGGTTTTAAAAAAAAGAAAAAAAAAATTAATATTAGATATTATTAGTTTGAACATGTGATTTGAATGCTAATCTACGTAATGAAGTTAAAAATATGGAGACTCATTGTTGACCTAGAATGGTTGTGGAGGAAGCATTGAGAAAGAGGAAGAAGATGTGCATGAAATAAAATAATAAATTGATGATAAAGTGGGGCATTAGCATTCAAGATTGCCCAAATATTAATGCTAATTATGAAACACAAAGGTCTATGAAATAAAAAATTGGGGTAAGATTATAAATAAATAAACTTGGGTGGAAGAAAGAGAACTATTTCAAAGAATTTAATATCACTTATAACCATATAAAACAAACCTAAATAATAATAGAAATCAAGTGGATGGTGAAAATATTGATGATTTAACTAAGGACTAGTACTTACCATTTTATATATGAAACTGGTAGGTGGACAATCCTTAATGAAATCTAAAAAAAGATAATTTATACTTTAATATTCGTACATGCAGATTGGACCACATCATAAAGTGCTCAACTTAAAAATTGACAGATTGACTACCTTTTCCACATCACAATGTGACCAACTTAAAAGTTGACGGTCTGACTACCTTATATTATAAAAAAATAGATTAAATAAAATAGAAAAATAAACTCAAAAGAATAGCATTGGTCTCAAATAACTGTTTTCACATTGAACACCCTTATTGTGGTTATTTTTATAAATATACTCAACAAGAGTTTTATCTTCATTGGGGTTTGAACACGCTTTATTTAGGTCCAATTTTTCATGGCAATGGCTTCTACCCTTTATTCTTTTGTTTTTTTTCTTCCCATTCTATTGTAGTAAAATAACTAACTGTATATGTTTGTTTGAATAAGAATGCATTGCAACAACATAAAATGGACTTAAAATCTCCTAAGATTGTATTTTACATTTTAATTAATCTATTTTTTTTAATTTAAAAAGTTTAGTAATATAATATATATCTTATAATGGCAACTATGTTGTATAATTATCAATAGAATTTAAAAATAAATAAAAATAAATTGGAAACAGAATATCATATTTATTAAAACAAGAATACAGAGATAAAACAAGAATAAATTACAAAATAATTTACAATAATAGATTAGTTGGTTGGTATTTACAACCCAAAATAAATGACTGTAGGGAAAAATTAGTATTAAATACCAAGTATTGAAACATAAAGTTAATAGTAATAAATATTAAGTACAAATAGTGACACCAAATGATGGATGTGTCAGATCATCCTTCAGAGGGATGCTGACCCAAGAAGAGGGATCCCTTGATGGTAGATTTAGCACCACCAAACCATCTTGAATATTAACTTACATAAACACTCTCCACTCAGTTGACAGAGGAAAAAGCATCATAATATCCATGCCATCATGAATAGGGAAGATCCAATTCAACAACCTAACAATAGACTTTACATGCCATGGTGGACTTTAACCTATTCATTGAGGAACTGAGGGTGGAGAAGTGGCTATGTGACTAGTTCTATCACCACCTTGGTGATAATAGATGAGAAACCTATAATGGGATATCAGGAGGAACCTTTGTCATGGTAGAAGGAGAAATCCCCAAGTCATTGAACAACTCTTGTAAGTACTTAAGTTAAAAGTAAACTTTATTAGCCTATTGTTTAAACTACAAAAATGTAGAGGTGATCACATAAAAATTACCATTACTAAAAAAATTACTATGAAATAATCTCATTATTGGGCATATATTATGAAAAGATTTTATCACTAGTGGAAAGGCGAAAGACCTTTAGAATGGTGATTTTTCTATCATCTCAAAATAAATGGAGCATATATCATATGGATATGAGAAGCGTTTACTTAAGTGGGTAATTAGAAGAGGAGGTCTATTTACAACAACCGTAAGGTTTTTTAGTACAACATATGGAAAACCAAGTCTATAATTTTAAGAAGAATTTGTATGTACTAAAATACGAAGAGCATGGTGTGAGTGAATTGTTGGCATTTTTTAGAAGAATAACTTTAAGAGAAGTAAGAGTGACCCTACTTTTTACAACAAGCACAAAGGTAATTATATCCTTATTATAGTTTTATATGTTGATGATTTGATTTATATAGGTAAAATTTATAATTTGAAGGAAGAATTCATTATTGTTATGATAGATGAATTTCAAATGAAATATTTAGATATCATGCAATACTTCCAAGGTATGCAAGTTCATCGAAGTAAAGATGAAATATTCATTTTTAAAACAAATTATGTAAAGGATATGTTGAATAAATTTAGTATGGTTGATATTATATCAGTGTCCACTCCAATTGAACATATAGCTATGTTATATAGAGAAGATGGTGTTTATATAGTTGATGAGACAACTTATAGAAGTATTGTTAGAAATTTAATGTTTTTAACTCACAAAAGACCAAACCATATATTTTGTTTCAATATATATGTTTGATATATTTAGGATTAATATGAATGTATGCAAGAGGATGTTGAGATATGTGAAAATCACCACCAATGTTGGTATTCATTATTATGCCACTAAAAAATCCAAAATTGCTAGTTTTGGTGGTTCTGATTGGGGGAGTAGTTTAGATGACTAGAATTCAACATTTGGAAATAATGTTTTACTTGATTTGAGTTTGTTTATATGGATATAAAATAAATAAAGTTAATTTAACTTTTAAAAAAATAATTAGTATATATCGCGATCATTTTAGTAGGTACATAGGTATTATGTCTCTAAAAAGCTATACAATAAATTGGGGAGAAAAAAATCAACCTACAATGATCTCTTGTGATAACATGAGTGCTATCAAATTGGCCAAGAAACTAGTATATTACAATAATTCAAAGCATTCTAATTTAAATTACTACTTCATTTGAGACTTGGTTCAAAAGAAAGAGGTGGAATTGAAGTATAGAAACACCTAGGAACATCTTCCAAATATCTTCGCTATAGGTGTTATAAAATTTTATTTTTGAAACTCTGAGATCAAATTATTAGTCCACTCAACACCAAAGAGGAGAATGTTGGATAAGTTTTATTGAGTGATATGTTTTAGTATATTGTTAAAAAAGAATAAAGACAATGGAATAGATGAGATTGGTTTGTTTTTTTAAAAAATGTTTTATTTTTTATATTTTTGGTAAGATTAAGAATAATCTATTCACTCAAAGATCATGTTCACATTAAATTTTATAAAACATCATAATGGATCAATTTTATTGAGTATAAGAAGAAAAATAATCAATTGAAAGATTGTGTTAGTCTGGGTTATCTCAGTTGTGTACGGTGCTTCTATTTTCATTGTATTTTATTTCTTAGTGAAAGTTTATCTTTGTTGAACTGTGAGATGTGTTTGTTATTTATATTAAAAATATTCATAACAAAAAATTTCAAGTCATCATTTACCTTTGACAACACCTTTTTATAGTTACATTAATAGACAATATTTAAATAACCTCCAATCATAAACCATGAATAAAATAATTAGCCAAAATTAACAACTCTTTTTATGTTCCACCTTATTAAAAAAATATAACTTCCTTTTTGAAGGAATTTTTTTTTAAGTAGAGGAAGAATATAAGCATTTTTTTTAATTTTTATATTCATTACAAAATAGATGAGGGAAAGAGGAATGATGGGATTAGGATTGTTTATCGAGATAATGGTTCTCTACAGATATAAATTTTAAGATAGCATTATATCATTTTTTAAATTAAAATAGATTGATAAAATTAAAGAACACCTATTAATAAATAGATTCAAAATAAAAAAATTAATTTTATGTTGGATTTTATTAGTTCAAACATATGATCTCTATGTTAATCTAAGTAAATAAATTTAAAAATCCTTGTTGACCTAGAATAGTTGTGGAGGAAAAATTGAGTAAGCAGAAGAACATATGAATAAAAAAAGATACGAAGTTGATGAGAAATTAAGGAATTAGCATTTAAGAGTGGCCAAACACTAATCTTGATGAGGAAACACAACGATCTATGAAATAAAAATTCAGGTTAACCATATAAAGAAAAAAACTTAGGTAGAAGAAAGAAAACTATTTCAAAAAGTTTAATATCACTTATAATCATATAAACAAAAAATACTTAAATAATAATATAAATTAAATAAATGGTGAAAATATTTATAATTTAATTAAAGATTAATATGAATCATTTTAAATATAAAACTAGTAGATAGATAACACTTAATGAAATGTAGAAAAATAAAATTTGTATTCTAATATTAGTATAGTGAGAATGGACCACATCATAAAATGACCAACTTAAAAATTGACACTAATATATATAGATATTATGATGCAAAAAAAAAATAGGCAGACCTTCTGGAGGCCATAACTTTTGACTCGCAACTCCATTTGAGCTCTTCCACATACCAAAACAATTGTATCAAAAAGTTTGATTCTACCCTAAGTTGTTGTGTCCACTTAGATTTGATTTTGATATTTTTTGGAGGAAAAACATGATCATTTGAGGGTCTAAAATAAATGTTTAATGTTTTTTTTAATAATTTTCTATTTTTAGAAATTGTATATTTATAGAACCAAAAGTCAACTTTAGGTGAATTTCATCTCATTTGGTAATTTTAGTGTTTAGGTTATTTTGATAAATTTTTATAGCCGTACATGCTTGCATGTGAAACTTAATATAAATAATGGTTTCTAAAAATAGACATTTCTATTTAGATTTTAGATTTTTTTAACTTTTTGCATGTCAACTCTAAATTCTAAGTTGAGGCTTATTTAAGCATGGTTTGGGTTTGTAATTATTTTAAATAATGAATATGAATCCATTTTGAATATTGTTTAAAGATCTTGGCCTATTGGTAATTTTCTTGTTCCTGATAGTTTTTGGGTTTATTATTTGGTATCAGAGCAAGTTTGAATCTTGGAGGAGTAATGAATGGAGAGAGGATGAGGAGGTGTTGTGTAGATGAACTAGACTATAAAATGTCTATAGAGACATGTTCAATAAATAATATATGCTATCACCAATAAAAAAAAAGATAAGATGGTGATGAGGAAGACACATATAGTGATGAAAAAATTCAATAAGAAGAAGAAAAACAAGAGCAACCACCATCAATGAAAAAAAGGATGGTTCAGGATTTAAAAGGAAGAAATGAAAGAATAAGGTTGATGTTCCAAATTATGGAGGTAGTTTAAAACCAAAGGATTTGATAGATTGGATAAATAGCATGGAGAAGTTCCTTGAGTGGAAGACTATGAGAGAAGACAAGATGCTAAAGTTTGCATGCATGAAATTAAAAGGTCATGCAATGATTTGGTGGGATCACGTACAGAAAGAGAGATAGAGAAAAGGTAAAGAAAGATTAATTCATGGAAAAATATGGAGAAGAATCTCAGGGAGAAATTTCTTCATGTAGATTATGCAAAAACCCTATATAGAAGATTTTAGAATTTAAGGTAGAAAGATCATAGTATACAATAGTATGCAGATGAATTTTAAAATCTTTTCATACAAGTAGAACATGATGAAACATAAGAGTAGATGGCTGAAATATATGTGAATGGTTTGAAAATTTCTATTCAAGATGAATTAGTCATGCATAGAATACTTAACAAGGAGGAGCCTTATTAATTAGCTTTGAAGGTAAAAGAAAAACAAAATAGACAAAATTTTAGAAGGATGTCTACTGGTCCAATAAGATGTGGATCCCTTCTAATAATGGGATGAGGTGTGTTTAATACCACCATAGGTTAATTTAATTCCAATAAAGGTGAATCATCATGTGGTGCAGAAAGGCAAGAAGATAAAAGGTAAGGGTTTCAATACCAACAAAGAGAAAGAAGATTTCAAAGAAGATGAGGTTACAATGGTGTTAGAGGATGGTTTTTGAATCAATGTAGAACTTATGTTTGTTATAGATGTGAAGAACAAGGTCATAGAGCATTTGAGTGTCTAAACTATCAATATGAAGAAAGGATGGGAGAATATCACCCAAGAGTAAATCTAGTTGAGGCTGAAATAGAAGAGCAAAATACTAAAGTTGCACTAGCTGATGTTGGAGAGAATCTCATGATGAAAAGAACCATGATCACTCCAAGGAAAGATAAAGTACAAAATAAATAAGGTATTTATATATGGTTACAATCAAATATTTTTTGAAAAAGATGTACTTTGGGTGGAAAGGTATGAAAAGTAATTATAGATGGTGGTAGTTGTGAAAATATGGTTTCTAAAGAAATGATTGAGAAACTAAATTTGGAATGTGAAAAGCATCCTAACCCTTATTGAATTACATGGTTCAAGAAATGGAATTAAGTTACTGTATATAAATAGTTCTTGATCAAGATTTCTATATGAAAAACTTATAATGATGAAATATGGTGTGATGTTATTATGATGGATGAATGTCATGTGTTATTGGGGAGACCATGGCAATTTGATAGGAAAGTAGTTCATGATGGAGCAAATAACACATACACTTTTTGAAAAGGTGGTACAAAGGTAGTTTTGTTAAGTCTTAAAAAGGAAGAAAAGATAGAAAGCATGCTTTGTACTAAAGAATTTATCCAAGATATGAAGGTGGTAAGTTGTTGTTATGCATTAGTAGCAAAGAATGAAGAAATAAAAATGGTACCAATACCAACAGAAGAAGCAAGAGTGTAGAAATAATATGTATATGTTATGTTTTATGAGTTACCAAATGGTTCACCATCAAAGAGAGATAATAAACATCACATTTATTTAATTCTAGGATCAACTCTACCTAATCAAGTAGCTTACATGATGCGTCCAATAGAACAAGCAAAATTAAATAAATAGGTTACTAAATTGTTAAGGAAGAAAGTGATAAGGGAGAGTATGAGTCCATGTGTAACACCAACATTGCTAACTCAAAAGAAAGATGGAGGATGGAAAATGTGTGTGGATAGTAGAGAAAATAATAAAATTACAATAAAGAATAGGTTTCCTATACCTCATCTAGATGATATGATAGGTGTGCCTATAGGAGAAAAATATATTACCAAGATTGATTTAATGAGTGGTTACTATCATATTTGAATTCGTGAAGGAGATGAGTTGAGAATTGCATTCAAGGCTAGGGATGGGTTATATGAGTGGATGGTGATGCCATTCATATTATCTAATGCACCTAGCACATTTATGAGGGTGATGAATAAAGTGATATGAGAATATATTGGTAAGTTTATGGTTGTTTATTTTAATGATATTTTGATATTCAGTAAGACTAAATAAGAACACTTATAACATTTGAGAATGGTAATATATTTTCTAAGAAAAGAGAAGTATGCAAATTTGAAGAAGTGAAGGTTTATATAGAACAATTTTGTAATTTTCGGATTTGTAGTTTCAGTAGATGGTGTGAAAATGGATTAAGAAAAGATAAAGACAATTATTGAGTGGCCTATTCCAAAAAACTTTACAAAGGTAAGAAGTTTACATGGTTTAGAAACTTTTCACATAAAATTTATTTGAGATTTTAGTATTATTGTGACACCAATAATAGATTGCATGAGAGGGAAGGAATTTCCATGGACCATAGTATCCACAAAAAGATTTGAAATTTTGAAGAAGAAGATTATAGAAAGGCTAATTTTAGTGTTACCAGATTTTAACAAATTGTTTGAGGTTGATTGTAATGCTTTGTTTGTGGGAATTGGTGATGTGTTGAGTCAAGAAGGAAAGCCAATAGCATATTTCAGTGAAAAATTGAATGAGGTAAGGACAAAGTATTTTACTTATGATGTTGAACTTTATGAAATTATACAATAAATAAGATATTAGAAGATTACCTAGTGCCTAAGGAGTTTATTCTATTTACAGATCATAAGGCTTTGAATTATGTGAATACACAAAAGAAGTTGAATAGTAGGCATGGAAAGTGGGTTTCCTTTTTATAGGGGTATATTTTTGTGTTGAAGCATAAATCAGGAAAATGAAATTAGGTAGTTGATGCATTGAGCAGGAAGGTAGCATTATCAACTATTATGGTGAGTGAAGTAGTTATATTTGAAGCTAACAAAGAATTATATAATCTTGATCCATATGTTAACAAGGTAGTTAAGAAGTGAAGGAATCCATTAACAGGTAGGATAAATTCTATTTATAATGAGTATCTTATCCAATAAGGTTATCTCTTCAAAGAGAAACAATTGTGCATTTCAGTTGGGTCTCTATGAGACAATATAATAAGAGAATTACATAGTGGTGGTTTGGCTGGACATTTTAGTAAGACAAAGATAATAGATTTTGTGGAGGAAAAGTATTTTTGACCAAATATTAAGAGAGATGTGACAAGGTATGTTTCAAGGTTCATAATATGTCAAGTGGCTAAAAGACATGCACAAAATACTAGACTATACATGACATTATTGGTTCTAAAATAACCATGGACATATTTGAGTATGGATTTTGTGTTGGGATTGTAAAACACACAGAGATGTAATGATTCAATTTTTTTTTTGTAGATAGACTTTATAAAATGGTTAATTTCATTTCATGTAAGAAAACCAATGATACCACTAGAGTTGAAAAATTATTTTTTATGGATAATATGAGATTGCATGGTGTTCCCAAAATAAATGCTTCAGATAGGAAGATAAAATTTCTAAGTCATTTTTGGAGGACTTTGTGAAAAAATATGGGTACTAAGCTACAATTTAGTAGTGCATATCACACACAAATAGATGGATAAACAAATGTTGTGAATAGGAGCTTGGGAAATTTATTGAGATACATAATGGGAGAGAAGCCAAAGCAATGGGACTTGGCTTTACCACAAGTTGAGTTTGCATTTAACAATTTAGTGAATAGATCAATAGGAAAGTCATCTTTTCAAAATATTTATGTCAAAAATACTATGGGTATTTTAGATTTGGTACAATTTTTAATTGTAGATCAAATTAGTGATAATGCAGAAGCATTTGCAGAGCATATATAATAGTTGTAAGAAGGAGTAAGAAGAAAGTTGTAGGAAAGTAATGGAAAATATTAACCAACAATAGATGTGAAAAGAATATCCAAGGTATTTGAAGAAGGAGAATTGGTAATGGTTTACTTGAGGAAAGAGAGATTTCCAAAAGGCACATACAATAAGTTGAAGTACAAGAAAATTGGACCATGCAGAATTGTGAACAAAATCAATGATAATGCCTATGAGGTAAGTTTACCACAAAATTTTGATATATCTCTAGTATTTAATGTTTTAGATTTATATGAGTTCCATGGAGAAGATGGTGAAGATGATGAATATGAAGAAGTAAATTTGGAGAAACAAGTTCTAAAGAATAAGAAAGAATAAATAGTGTAGGTTTTAGATATGAAGATAGTGAGCACAGGGTGAGGGAATTATAATAGGTATTTGGTGTAATGGGAAGGATTGAATCAAGAAGACAAAACTTGGATTACAGAATGGAAGCTAAAGAAGATTGACAAAGGAAAATGGTAGTAGTATAATTAGGCCAACTCATAGGAGCTGAGTTGTTTCAACCAGAGGAGAATGATGCAGAAAAAATAGGCCAACCTTTCAGAGGCCATAAATTTTGACTCATAACTCTATTTGAGCTCTTCCATGTGACAAAATGACCATAGAGAGCATTATGTGAGTTTATGTTTCATATTTTTTAGATATGAAGATGGAGAAGAAGAATGGAAGAGATGATGTGGTGAATTTGTTGATGAATATATAAGATAAATTGGATATGATGATAGATCATATGCAAGAGGTAGAGAGCCAAAGATTTGGCATAGTGATGAAAAAGAAAGTAAAGTGTCATGTGAATCTACTTATTGAAAGAAGGAGGAGGCAAGATTTGAGACTTGCCTTAAGGAGAGAAGAGGAGTTGTTGAGATAAAAAAAAGAAGAGATCATATGTGATATTGAAAATGGAGAGATAATGGTGGAGGAAGATATTTTAGATTCCCATGACTGGGAAAATTCAAATTTATTTGATTGTACGATGGAGTTTGAAGATGAATGTTGCAACCATGTATTATGGCATGTGAGTGAAGAATATTTCAGCAATATGGAGTTGCATGAGAGTTTAGATTTAAGCCTTGAAGAGGTGCATGTGAGTGAAGGGAGAAATCAAGAGGAGTTGCATGTTTCCATGGTGGAAGCATTACATGTAGAGATTGTGCAAGCTAGTGAACAAGAGGAGATTTTGATGAAATTTCAACCGTGTATAGAAGATGAAAATGAGTGTGTGGATAAGGAGATTACAGACTTAGAAGTGGTTGATAAGGATATTGTTAAGGCTCATCATGAAGGATAAAAACATGAGGATCATGCAAGATATGAAGAAGAGTTTCATGTTTCTATGGAAGAAAACTTTGGAGGATATTTATGTGTAAATAGGTGCACATGTGGATTAGAGTTTGATGGATGAAAAGCTAAATTTTATTACAGATATGAGAGAGGAGTTAAAAGTGGATGTGTTATTTGATGTGGAGGATCTAACAGGTGGTTAGATAGTTGGAATAAATCCAAGAAGGCTTTCGGTAGAGGTGGATAACCAATGGTGGGCTAGAGCTCACATGACTTGATAAGATGCATGATGGAGCATCTTGGTAGAGGAGGTTAGCTTTGGATGGGAGTTATGATCCCATGAGTCTGGTTGGTAGTGGGTGCAGTCCTACATGTGAATCTATTACTATATAGATGTGTTTTTAGAGGAGAAAGATGATATATGGTCCTATGGGGATCATTTTAGAGCCAGTATGAAGATGTTGAAAGAAAAGGAGAAAGAATTTAAATTCTTTGAGTGCACATGGTTTATGAAAGGGGATGCCAAGGTCATTTCACATCATGATTGAAAGGGTGGTTCTACCACTAACCATCTCTATGTGATCATTAGATCACATTAATTACCTCAGATGTCTAATGCAATAACATCTAAGGGCATGAGCAATCTTGCATCACCCTAAAATAGATTGGTGTGCTCTTTTACCTTTTTTTTTTAACAATGGTATGGATAAAATTATGAAAACTCATGGGAAATAAATTTTCTTCAACTAGAGGAGAATGATGTGGAGAAAAAAGACACTATTTATTTTGACACTATTCACTATTGAGGTGTTACCAACCACTATTCATGATGACTCATCAACACTATTCTTTGATTAGGTGGCATGGGGTGACATAATATTCCAAGGCACATGGGATGATTTTATTTTAAACATGGGTAGATGTGTGGGATGAATTTGTATTTGGGACTCATAATTATGAATTGATCTCTTGTTGAAAAGGAGATTCTTTACTTTTTTTACTCTTATCCGTATCTCTCCAAATTGCATCATTAATCAAAACAATCAAAAAATTAAATTGATATGCACAAGGAAATATGAACTAATTTATATCCCTGAATCACATCCTCTACTTGAATTTAGGCTCAAAGGGTTCATATTGACCCCAATTACCTACATATTTGCATTTTTGATATAACTAAAGGATTGATTAAGCCATATGTTTCATCCTATAGAATGGATTGAGCTATTATTTAGGTTTATGGATCTCAATATGGCCCAAATTACATCGCTAATTACACATATTGACTAATTGGATCAATTCTTGACATAATCAGAGCTAATTTAGCCCCAACTCACATCTTGGTTTATAGTTAGGTTGAAAGGACTCAACTTAGCCCCAATTTCCTTCATGATAGAATAGGTGGACTATATTTGGTTTAGGGTGTTACAATAGTGAGATTGATTGACCCCCAAATTAAATATTATATAGTCAAAATAAGGTTCATGGGGTTGAATTTCATCCAACATGCATCACTGATTGTAATAATCGACTAACTGGCTTGATATCCATGAGTAAATATGAGCTAATTTATATCCCCAAATCACATCATGTACTTGCACTTAGGTTCAATGAAATATGTACTTACATGTCCTTGATATGCACAAGGAAATATGAACTGATTTCTAGCCACAAATCACATCTTATACATGTATTTAGGTTCAAATGGTTCAAATTGACCCCAATTACCTCTATATTTGCACTTATGATACAATTAAAGTGTCGATTAAGCCATATGTTGCGTCCTACGGAATGGATTGAGCCATAATTTTAGTTCATGAGGCTCAGTTTGGTCCAAATCACATATTTAATTGCACCAATTGACTCATTAGATCAATTCATGATTAATTTAACACCAAATCAAGTCCTTTTGTAGTTAGGTTGAACCTAGGTTCAAATTACTCCTTATTTACTCCATGATTTAATTGATGGACTATTTTTTTTTTTGTTATGATATTGGGGTCGATTGACCCAAAAATTACATCCTATTTAATCAAAATTAGGTTCATGAGGTTCAACTCCATCCAACCTACATCAATTAATTAGAGTTCCCTAAACCCTACACCCTAAACCATAACCCATAATTTAGGTTCACAAGGCACAATTTGGCTCAAACCATGTTTATAATTACATAAATTCACTAATTGGATCAATTCATGATATAATAAAAGATAATATATTTCAAATTATATTTTCAAAATTTTAGATCATATAAAAATGAGTATTTCATTAATATTGAATTAACTTTTTAAAAGATATTACTAAGAAATTTGGTTATCAAGCCTATTCTCCATTGTCTTTTTTGATTGCAACTTTGTTTCCATCCTTACCTTATTTTGTGAATTATTAATTAATATTTAAAAAAAAAAAAAAAAAAGATAACCCTTTTACAATAAACTGAGGATTAAAGTATTAGCTTCTTGATTATACATATGCTACAGTGGTTCACATTTAACATGACTTTAGTCTTTGATTACATTTAACATGAATTTAGTATTTGATTATATTAGTGACTTGTTTGGGGTACAATTAAGTAATATTGATCCCCAAAATTTAATTGAGACAACCTAATATTACTTGGGGTTTTATATTATTTAATTGAGTGCTCCGATTAATCAATCACTTTATTAGTTGTGTGAGGGAATAGATTAAAGCTTATTAAACTGCCCAAACACAATTACAATAAACTAATATCATTAAATATTTTTATATTCTAATTGAAAAAATAGATTAAAGATAAATATAGTATAATATTAATAAATTTTAATAATTAAAATTTAAATATTCTATTAAATTTATATATATATATATATATATATACACACACACACACACACACACACACACACACACTTGAAATACATAAACGTAAAGACCATAAATTGTATAAAATTATTTTATTTATGTGATTCTAACTTAATATTTATTAATGCTTACACAAACCATTAATAGTTATATACTATCCATCCTCAAGCCTTATGATGCAATCGTGTCAACACATGCCATGTATGAGAAGTGGTGAAATGTGATTGTATTCATCGTCCAACGTCTAATGTGGATCATTGATTAGCATGCAATGTATGAATCAAATCGATAATGGAATACCTATTGATGTAAAAATATATTACATGTTAAAAATACTAAGATAAAAATTAATATTAGGAGGAAAAAATTTAGGAAATAAAGACTAGATAATTGAAAATGATAATTGTACAAATCTAAATGCAACTCCTTAAATTTAACAACTTAATATTTCTATAAATAACTAAAGATGAACGTAATTAGCTTATTTATATTGATTTCATGTATTTAGGAAAGGTACACTCGTATTAATACAATGGATTAATACAATGAATGCTTGGGTCTGTAAACAGAAAACCTATGTCTAATAGGACAAGTTTACATTGGCTAAACAGGTCAATGGATACAATACTATATTTTAAGTGGGGATTTATATTATATAATTTTTTTAGCCTATGATAGTCTTTCACATTTACATGCATATGAGATGTATACCTTTAAGTTTGAATGCCCATGAATGTACACAAATGTCTCTATTTTTCTTATTCTTTCTTCAAACCCTAAATGTGCATTGTAAGACAAATGTGAACTAGAATAAAATGATAAAGGGATAGGTTGAGATAACATTAGCCATCTCAGTGTGATTGAGTGTTGACTATGTATACAATACTCCAATGAAGGAAAAAAATCACATGTAACTCTCCCACCTAGTTGAGTGTGTGAAATTCTATGTAAAACTAATATGTTGTGAAATCTTGAATGTGGATTTCTAAACTTAGCAACCTATAAATTGACCATGTAAATAGTGATTCAAACCTACCTTAGGGATTTATCTATTTATGGATTTTATATTTGGAAGATTTTAATAAGTTTATTTAAATTTCAATCCAAGAGAAGAGACCGCTAATTGATTACAATTGATGTGTTTATATAGGGAACTCTTTTGGGTAATTTATTTTAAATAACATGAAAAACATGTTGGTTGGCACTTACTGGCATTTTTAATATCAAATACTCATTTTTAAAGAGTGAGGGGCCAAGTCCTCTTCGAGTGGACAAGTTAAAAATATTACATACATGATTTAATAGTTGGATGTGCTCAAAATTTTAATGCATATTTGTGCAGTTGTACATTGCTTATATTTAAAGTTGTTGGCATATTATCAATGCATAATGTTGCTAATCTTACTATTGAAATTCAATGCATATTACAAAAATAATCAATAATCACAAATTATTAACGCATCACTTGTGTTGCACCACTTGATCTTTTGCATATCTTCTACTTTGATTTGGTGTGCATTCTTGAAGAAAATACTCTCAAATATGTGATTTCATCTTGGAGATAGGATTTACATTACATTAAATGCTCTGAGTGGATAGTAGGCCTCAATGCCTCACCTTTCCATTCTAGAGGCCCAAATTTCAATGATTGTGGTCTCATTATTATAGAGATGATAAAAACATAAAATTGGTTTACGAACCTTTTGGGAAGGAAAGGATGATTATTCAAATTCATAAGGTGATGTGGAAGGCATGAATAACATTGTGCCAATTGGATCCAAAATGTTTTTAAAATTACTCTGCACCTATAATTTTCCTCTGTGATAGTCTTGTCCATCTGAGATGGTTGTATGCAATTTCATTTAAGTCTAGGTTAACCTGTGCCCAAATTCTCTTTTATGGAATTGTATGTGGACACAATCAATGCATTTGTATCAATTTATTCCTCTTCATGACCATGAATCTTTGATTCTAATACTAATTTTATTTTGAAAATGTTATTTTTATTTGTTGTTCCTGTATCTCTGCAAATGAACCGTGGGTTGGTCATTGGCATGGATTATGAGTCTACACCCTTCAAAATAAAGGAATTTTCTTACATAAACAAGGTGAAACTAGAATTTTTAGAATGGCCCAAGATATATATCTCACTCTCACAGAAAGAGAAAAAGGATGCCATCTTTCTATGAAGGAGAGAAAAATTCCATAGAGTTCTAAAAAGAGTGAAAAAAATGTGGACAAAATATTACAAGTAAATGGGGAGGCTTCTTCTTTTTTAGTTAATTTCTACATCTATTTAATGTCACTTTATTTTCTTGTATAACTAAGCTTAGAACAATGAAAAGGTAAGATACTCTATCTGAACATTTTTATGTAATCTTCTAGCCATCGCCTTAATATCTTGCTGAACTTAATGAATGGATGTAACTGACCATACTATTATGTTTCCTTAAAAAACCAAGGGGTTAAAAAATTATTATGGACATCAAAAATATAGGGTTTGAAGGTTATTTTATTTTTTTAATTCCTAGATCTCTAAAAATGAACTATGGGTTGGTTTTTGGCATGGATCATGACTCTACACCATCTACAATAGAGGCCTTTGCTCATACAAAGAAGGTGAATCTAAATAATACAAATGAGAACCAAGATAATAAGAGAAAGGAAATGGCATTTCAATTATTAAAAAAAAAGGTATGATTGTCCTCTGGTCATCCTCTCTTATCCAAGTTCCTTGGAGGCTCTTAGTCATGTTATTTCTATTTCGGTTGAGGGCTCCCTAATAGATCATAGTCATGACATTTTTGCTCTGCTTGAGGGTAGTTTATCTAAGGATAGAATTTATTAAATTAAATTGAGCCTCAAGAATAAATCTATGAAGATCATAATGATAAAGATAGAGTTAAAATAAATTCGATGGCCATTTTCTTGAGAGTTGGTTTAGGAGATAAATCCTAAACCTTAATCCTTAAACCCTAAACTGTAAAACCTTATATCGTCAAGGGGTAAAAATATAATAGAAAATATGGACTTAGGTCTAGGACCCAAGAAAAATTTGGGAGACGTCCCCATTATGTTCCAAGGGGTGTTTTTGTTCGTACGCTGTCTATTCTATTTTGGCATTTTTTTGTTCGATCTATTGTTATTTTTTGTGCTCTACTCATTCTATCTTGTATGTTTTTTTTTATTGGGTAAATGTTCCCTATGTTTCTTCTTAATGTATCCTTTTAGAGACCCAAGCCTCCTGATATGCCTTGGGATGGATTCCACACCATTCAAAGGAGGGATCATTTAATGTAGAACTAGCCATTAAATAGGGATGGGATAAGTCCACTATGAGTAAGTTTTAATTTTTTTAATTCATGGATTATAATAATATTATTTATTGTCCATTGATTGACACAAAATTTAATATTTTATTACTACCTTCACATGAATCGAGACTATTGGGGACATGGCCAAATTAAAAAAATGATATTTGTGTAGTTGTACACTACTTTTATTTGGACTTGTTAGGATATTATCCATGCATAATATTTTCACTCTTGTTGTCAATATTGAATGCATATTTTAATTTGTTTTTAATAATCATAAATTATTAATGTATCACTTGTGTTGCACCACCTGATCTTTTGCATATCTTTTAGTTTAATTGGGTGTGCATTCTTGAAAAAAAATACTCTTAAATATCTCTTTTGATCCTGGAGATAGGTTTTATTGTAAATTAAATGTTCTAAGTTGATCTAAGCCTCAATGACTCACCTTTCCATTCTAAAGGCCTAAATTTTAATGATAGTGGTCTCATTATTATAGAGTTGATAACAACATAAACTTGGTTTACAAACCTTTTAGGAAGGAAAGGAAGATTATTCAAATTCATAAGGCAATGTGGGAGGCATGAATAAAATTCTTCTAATTGGATCCAAAACATTTTTGAAATTAATCTACACCTACAATTTTCCTCTTTGATAGTCTTATCCATCTGGCATGGTTGTATGCAATTTTATTTAAGTATAGGTTAGCATGTGCCCAAATTCTCTTTTACGGAATTATATGTAGACATAATCAATGCATTTATATCAATTTAGTCCTCTACATGATCATGGCTGTTTGATTGTAGTACTAATTTTATTTTAAAATTGTTATTTTGATTTGTCATTCTTATATCTCTACAAATGAATCATGGGTTGGTAATTGGCATGACTCATGAGTCTACACCCTCCAAAACAAAGTCATTTTCTCACACAAATAAGGTGAACCTACACATGTTGGAATGGCCCATGATATATATCTCACTCTCATTGAAAGAGAAAAAGGATGCAATTTTTCTATGAAGGGGAGAAAAATTCCATGGAGGTCTAAAAAGAGTACAAAAAACGTGGACAAGATATTACAAGTAAATGGGGAGGATTCTTCTTTTTTAGTTAATTTATAAATCTATTTCATGCCACTTTATTGTCTTGTAAAAGTAAGCTTAGAACAATGAAAAGGTTAGATATACTATCCTAACATTTTCTGTAATCTTTTAGCCACTGCCTTAATATCTTGTTAAACTAAATAAATGGATGGAACTGACCATACTAGTATGTTTTATTCAATAACCAAGGGGTTATAAAATTATTATGAACATCAAAAAGATAGGGTTTGAAGGTTATTTTGTTTTTTAATTCTTGGATGTCTAAAAATGAACTATGGGTTGGCTATTAGCATGGCTCATGATTCTACATTATCTAAAAGAGAGACCTTTGCTCATACAAATAAGGTAAACATAAATAAGATAAATGAGAAACAAGATAATAAGAGAAAGGAATGGTCATTTCAGATATAAGAAGCATGTGTGATGATCCTCTGGTCATCCTCTCTGATCCAAGTTCCCTTGAGGCTCCTAGTCAGGTTATTTCTTTTCTAGTTGAGGGCTCTTTGGTGGATCCTAGTCTTGATGTTTAGGCTATGTTCGAGGGTAGTTTGTCTAAGGACAAAATGCACTTGATTTAATTGAGCCTCATGAATAAATGTATGAAGATCATAATGATAAGGAAAGAGTTAAAAGAAATATGATGGGCCATTTTCTCAAGATTTGGTTTAGGGTCTAAACCCTAAACCCTAAAACTTAAACCCTTATGTAGTCAAGGGATTAAAATATACTATAAAATATGGACTCATTTCTAGGACCCAAGAGAAATCTAGGAAAGGTCCTTATTACATTCCATGGGGTGATTTTGTTCATGCCCTATTTAATCTATTTTGGCATTTTTTGGTTGGATCTGTTGCTCTCTTTTTATGCTTTGCTTGTTATATCTTTTAGGTTTCTTTTTTACTGGGTAAATTTTCCCTATGTTTCTTCTTATTGTTTCCTTTTAGAGACATGGGCCTCCTAATATGCCCGGGGACGGATTCCACACAAGTCAAAGGTGGGCTTATTTAATTTAGAACTAGCCATTAAATGGGGATGGGACAAGTTCACTATGAGTGGAAAAGTTTAAAATATCACATACATAATTTAATAGTTAAGTGTGCTCAAAATTTCACATTGCATCTAAAAAATATTTTGAATGTGATTTGATTTTAAAAAATTGTATATAAATCCTTGACTCGGACAAATATTAGATTTAGTTTATAAACTTAAGGATAGTTTTATTATTGTTTTAATTAAAAATAATTCATTTTGTAAAAAATTTTATCACCTATGATTGCTACATCGTAATTCACATTTCCAAAAAAATATTTCTTCTTATCTAAAACTCCAAACATAGGCTCACCAAAGAACAAAATGACATGAAAGTAACAATTTTTTAATCATATAAATAAACCATTAGTTATATTTTGAGATCTTGGATATAATTCCACTTGAGATACATTTTGGAGTCTTAGATGGAAGTATAAATTATTCCTTGCAAACACACACTAGCATTAAAACTTAAAAAAACATAGCTAATTTTATTACACTAACTAGAAACTAAATTTATGGGCTAGACTTGGTTATATATGGAGTACATGAGAATGGAATTTGGTATTGTAGATAATCATAATAGTATAAAATTATAAGTTTACAATATTAACATGCCAAAGAAGATAAAATTAATGTGCAACAATAGCACGAGGGTTGAAATTAATACATGTTTTAGGTTTTTATATTGTAATAATGTCCACACATAAAACTATTTTTTTTGATAAAATTTAATATGGTATAATAATGTCGATCATTTTTTTATAGATACTAGGGTTTTTAAGGCCCCCATCCAGATTTAAAAATTACAAGAAACAATCATATACAACATAAAATATAAATATGAGATTAGACAAAAGAGCCAAGCTAAACTGCCATAGCCAAGAAAGAAACAACAACATCAAATGACCAAGATGCCACAGAGAAATAAATAATAGAGATTTCAACCACCTAAAAACTAAGAAAAACACCAATCCATTAGTGATTGGGAAAGTAATCTAAGAGATTGACCATCTTTCCTTTTTCCCCTTTTTTCTTCCTCACCTCCTACTAAATTCCTTGTTTAGAGTTCACTATAACCATCTGCTTATCATGAATTTAACTTTTTGAATTTATGTTTTTCAATAACTCCTTGTCTGAATCTAAATTTTTAGATTCATGTCTTTTTACTCCCCTTATTGTCTTAATTAAAGGAATATTTTGGAATTTTTCTTTTTCCACCACTATTAACTCAACCTCTTTAGTAGAGACCACTTGTTATTATTTCTTTCTTCATCCCAGTCCTACATTTTCCTAAATTATTTTATATTCAAAATAATCTTTAGTAACTACTATCGAATCTAGAGCATTCTATTTGCTCGATGTTATCTTTTCCCATTTTTTACCCTACTTTAAATCTCTCCTAAGGACAAGAAGAAACAAGATGACTAGGTAATTTATAGTTGTGGCATCTAAATGTTGTGTTCTCATAATCTAAAATTTGAGTATTAAAAACTTTTCCATATTTTAGGATGATTTTGTTCAGAACCCATTTACTCAAATCAATTTATACAAAAATTCTAGAAAAGGTGTATAGACCTATACTTGTTCTCTCGTTATCAACTTTTAAGAAAAACCCCAAAGCACTACCTATTTCCTTATGGGTAGTCCAAAAGTGCAATGGAAGGTTCATAGCTGAACCCACAGTGGCATCTTTGTACTGAGAGAGTGTTTGGATCAAACTTCAGAAACCAAGGAGTTATAAACAACCATGTATTACCCCAAAACCAAGGGCATTTTGAGATACATTATTGATAATCCTCTTGTTCATGAAAATGGACAACAAATAAACCCTTGGAGCATAAGGATATCTCACATTTCTTTGAACAATTCTCATATATCTAATGATATAAATCAATCAATGAAGGCCACATGCCATTGAACCTACAAATAACTATGTCCTTAATTAAATTATTTAAATAAACATCCAATTCCTCATTTGCAATCTCCATGAAAGGGATCTCATTTGCTTGTTTGAATATATAAGATTGAGGTGGAGGAGGACACTTTGCAGGTATTATTTTGGAGGTAGTATTTCTAATAGCTTCTTTGAAAGTTATTGGTTTAGAAGGAGAAGCTTGATTTGATCCTTCCACACCTCCATGTATTCTTGAAGTCATAAATATGAGTGAATTTTTTCCTAGATGATAAAATGACAATGAGAGAATTCCATGTAATTCTTTGTGCTGATGTACTAGACATTATGACTCCACATGAATACCTAAAGAAGCCTCTAGGTTTTCTTTTAAAACCTTCATAGAATCTGTCCCTTTCACCCAAGTATTTATTGTGTTTCTTACTAAAGATTTAACTAAGATTTAAAACCTTAGATTATCTTCCTCTATATACTATTAATACTTAGGATCTTCCCCAGTAGTCCAATTAGTCATTTCGTCAAACAATTGATTTTCAACCTATTTGGACATTCTGTCAAACACTTTTCCTCCATTCTCTAGCATCACTAGTTTGTGCATAACTAGGTCTTTCCTTTTGCACAATCCTGGAGGCTCAAAGAAATTTGACCATCTTTGGGTCATTTTTATTGTTAACACAACCACTTGTTATGCCAATATAGTTTTTTCCTACTTGATCTGAGAAAAAATCCGTTACACATTCAAAAAATGCCTCTTCATCAATAATAACTATCACTGCCAATGAAAAAGCTCAATTTCTCTCAAATCAAAAATGAAAAATATGTCATATTATTTTGGAATAATCCCATCCCTACTTTGAACTGATCCTATATACCTCCTACACCACCTGAGTCATTTTGTAAATTACCTTTCTCTAGCTCGACAAATCATTTTCCCTTGGTCTCTTTGCTAATCTACTATGTTATCAAACCTTGGGTATGTTGATTTCCTCCCATACAATCACCATTTCCATCCAGGAAAATTATTCATTCCTACGGTTAGAGTAAACCCTGGTAGAGCCCATTATATTTTTCTTGATATCACTTTCAATGTCAATCAGGTTTTAACTTGTATAGTTTATGTTCATAATATTATATTTTTAATCAAATTTTAAATGGAATAATTTTTAAGCGATAGTCAAATTGATGTCAAACTTAAGGTTGGAATTAGAGTGTTCAAACTCACTATAGTACAACACATGACCAACCCAAGGGAAAGTGGATATAATCAATGGTATAGAATTCGATCTCATAGTAGACACCACAATTTCTCCCCTCAATAGTTCATTTTATCACTTTGCCATAAATTCCAACTTATTTTGGTGGATAATAGTGGTATTCACCTCCTCAATGGAATTTTTCCTAGATTGTACTTGTTATTTCTCCCTCCAATTAGGAGGTTGAGGATGATAAAAATATGTGGGATAAGAATTTCTAGGATCCAATACCATATACAATAGAAGAGACTACTAACAACCACATCCTCTTCCCCTGCTTGTGGTTTCCCCATTTGATTAGATATTCTTTTAATTTTTAGTTTCCTTTTTATGACATGTTATCTATGTTTTCTTTGATTTTGGATTGAATTTGTTTTTATTAAAATTATTCTAATTTTATTGGAATGGGTTGATGTGACCTTAGAGTGTGATCATTCCTTTTATTATATATTTATAAGATAGTGATAAACTAATACATAGAAAAATTTTCTTCAATAAAAACAAATAAAAAACATTCAGTGGTCTACACTACGGTTTTGATTCCTAACATTGATGTTGATATTGAAAATATTATAACAAAATTGACTTCAATTTGTGTGATCAAAGTGCTTAACAATAAAATTGTAATATGATGTGTATATTCTCCATCTTTGTCAAATTAGTTATTTGACTTATATTTATATAATATCAATGTTTTCAATCATGTTGAACTTGAAAAAGATTCACATAAGAAAAAGATAAAGGGTTGAATCAACATAGTTAACTTCAAAACGAAAAAAAAAAGATGTTATGACTATATGTACAACACTGAAAAGGAGTATTAGGGGGACAATAAAATGAGAAAGAAAGAAAGAATATGGGATAATGAAACAAGGTATCTAACAAACAAAAAGTAAAAAATAGGTCAATAGTACCTAATTTTAAAAAATAACTAGTATATACTATTAAAAATCTTTATTATAAATTTAATATACAAAATAATAAAATCATAGAATATTTCTTAACAATGTAGCTAGTTTGTATTCATAGCTCAGAGTCAACATTAGAGGATAAAATGTTAGCTCTAAATATTGCACCTAGAAAATTGGAAACATAAAACAAAGGTGGACAAGACACAAATATAAAATCCACATTACATCAACAAATGATGCTCAAAATCACATTACAACCCATAAGATAATTAATTGTATGCTATAGTACCCTAAGGAGGAGGTGGAGGATTGTACTTGGGTGGAAAAGTAGTCCAATCAGAAGGCTCTACAAAATGAGGATGAAAATGAGTTGTTATTATTATTTTGATTTGTTGTTCTTATATCTTTTAAAATGAACCATGGGTTAGTCATTGGCATGGCTCATGAGTCTACATCCTCTAAAATAAAGACATTTTATCACAAAAAGAAGATGAACCTAGAAATGTTAGAATGACCCAAGATATATATCTCACACTCACAAATAGAGAAAAAGGATGCCATTTTTATATGAAGGGGAGACAAATTCCAAAGAGATCTAAAAAGAGTGAAAAAAATGTGGACAAGATATTACAAGTAAATGGGGAGGCTTCTTCTTTTTTTGTTAATTTAGACATCTATTTCATGCCACTTTATTTTCTTGTAAAACTAAGCTCATAAGAATGAAAAGGTAAAATATACTATATATTTTAGCCATTACCTTAATATCTTGTTGAACTTAATAACATAAAAAAGATAGGGTTTGAAGGTCATTTTAGTTGAAGGGCAATTTTATCGATATTTGGTTCAGGGGCTAAACCCTAGACCCTAGAACTTAAACCCTAAACCCTTATGTAGTCAAGGGATCAAAATATATTGGAAAATATGGACTCAGGTTTAGGACCTAGGAGAAATCTAGGAAACTCCCCATTAGGTTCTAGGGGGTAATTTTATTTGTGCCTTGACTATTATATATTAGCATTTTTTGGTTTGATATATTTCTCTCTTTTTGTGATCTGCTTATTCTATCTTGTAGGTTTATTTTTTATTTTTTAAATGTTCCCTATGTTTCTTCTTATTGTATCATTTTGGAGATGTGAGCCGCCTGATGTGCCTTACAATAAATTCCACACCAGTCAAAGGTGGGCTTATTTAATTTATAATTAGCCATTAAATGGGGATGCCACAAGTCCACTATGAGTGGACAAGTTTAAAATATCACATACATGCTTTAATAGTTAAGTGTGCTCAAATTTCAAATTGCATTTAGAAAATATTTTGAATGTGACTTGATTAACAAATTCTATCGAAATCCTTGACTTAGACAAAGATTATATTTTGTTTTAAAACCTAAAGAGAGTTTTATTGTTTTTTAATTAAAAATAATTCAATTTGTAAAAAAAATTGTTACCTAGAGTTGCTATAGCATAATTAACATTTCGAAAAAAATATTTATTCTTATTTAAAACTCTAGTCGTAAGCTTACCAATGAACAAAATAACACCAAAATAATAGCCTTTTAAGCATAGAAATGAAAATTTTAATATATTTTGAGATCTTGGTTATAATTCATCTTAAAATGCATTTTGAAGTCCTAGATGGAAGTATAAATTATTCCTTGCAAACAAAGACTAGCATTGAAACTTTAAACAAATAGCTAATTTTATTGCACAAACTAAAAGATAAATTTCTTGGCTAGACTTGGTGCTACATGGAGTACATGAAAATAGAATTTGATTTTTTGCATACTCATAATAGTATAACATGATAAGTTTACGATATTAACATGCCAAAGAAGATAAAATTAATGTTCAATGATAAAATGTGGGTTGAAACTAATACATGTTTTAAGTTCTTATATTGTAATAATGTCCACACATAAAATTATATTTCTTGATAAAAGTTAATATGGTATAATAATGTTGATCAAGTTTTAATTTTTATAGTTTATGTTCATAAAATTATATTTTTAATCAAATTTTAAATGGTATAATAATGTCAGCCATTTTTTTTAAAAAAATGGAATAATTTTTATGTGACAGTTAAATGGATGTCAAACTTAAGGTTGGAATTAAAGTGTACAAAATCATTATAGTACAACACATGACCAACCTAAGGGAACATGGATATAGTAAATAGTGTAGAACCTGATCTCATAGTAGACACCACTATTGATCCCCTCAATAGTTTATTTTATCACTTTACCATAAATTCCAACATATTTTAGTGGACAAGGGTGGTATTCACCTCCTCAATTGAATTTTTCTTGGCTTGCACATGCTATTTCTCCCTCCAATTAGGAGGTTGAATATGATAAAGATATGTGGGATAAGAATGATTTATATCTAATACCATATATAATATAAGAGACTAATAGAAGCCACATCTTGCTACTATGCTTTTGGTTTCCCCATTTGCTTAGGATGCTCTTTTAATTTTTACTTTCCTTTTTATGGCTTGTTATCTATGTTTTCTCTTCTTTTGGATTGATTTCTTTCTATTAAAATTATTTTAAGTTTATTGGAATTGGCTAATGTGACCTTGTAGTGTGATCATTAATTTTATATATATTTATAACATAGTGATAAACTAATACATAGAAAAAAAAACCAATAAAACAAAATAAAAAACATTGAGTGGTCTACATTAGGGTTTTGATTCCTAACATGAACTAACTAACCATTTAATAAAATATTAGAACATTGATGTTGATATTGAAAATATTATAACAAATTTCACTTCAACTTGTGTGATGAAAGTGCTTATCAATAAAATTCTAATATGATGCATATATGCTCCTTGTTTGTCAAATGAGTTATTTGACTTATCTATATATGATATCAATGATTTTAGTCATGTTGAATTTACAACAAATTCAAATATGAAAAATATATAGGGTGATTCAACATAGTTAACTTAAAAAGTTAAAAATAAAGAGGTTATAACTGTATGTACAATAGTGAAAAGGAGTATTAGGGGGATAATAAAACGAGATAGAAACAAAGAATATGTGATAGTGAAACAAGGTTTCTAACAATTAATAAGTAAAAAATAGGTAAATAATACCTAATTTTAAAAAATAACTCATATATACTATTGGCACACTTTATTATAACTTTAATATACAAAATAATAAAATTATAGAAGATTACATAACAAGGTAGCTAATTTGTATTCACAACTTAAACTCAACACTGTAGGATAAAATGTTAGCTCTAAAAATTAGACCCAAAAAATTGGAAACATAAAACAAAAGTGGAAAATACATTATGATCAAAACCAAATTACATCAATAAATTATGCTCAAAATCACATTATAACTCATACTATAATTAAGCATAGGCTATAGGACCTAAAGGAGGAGGTGGAGGATCATTCTTGGGTGATGGTGTTGTCCAATCAGAAGGCTCTACAAAAGGAGGATGCAATGCCACATAGAATACAAGGGGTATAAAATCATATATATATCACCCATATATCAGTGGGATGAGTTTGAATAATATATTTAATAAGAGAACCTATCAAGGAGGGTGATGTAATAGATTTTCCAAGTGGTGGCAATGACCTCCATCCCCATATTGAAAGCAAGGGGAGAAGTGGTTATGATTGTGGGAATGTCTTCCATGTCTCCTAAGAGGTGTTGTAAATATACCTTACATTGTTTAAATTATAATAGTATATATAACACCAAATGTTGAACATGTAATTCCAAAATGCTTTGAAGCTGTGGAATTGAATCTAGTTTTGGAGCTAGTTTATGAAAAATTTGGAGGCAACATTGTGATGTTCACTACAATAGGGCATAATATGTATATTTTTTCGATAATAATTATCTTTGAGATATCTATATGATTGATACATAGATTGTGTTAATGTGTTTATGTTTTTTTTTTCCTTCTAGTGAGAAAATAAAAAGGACTAGATTCCCGAATGGTTAGATGGGTTTATGGCCAAATCTAAAATTTGAGGTTTTGAAGGATGAGGTTTTGGATCATTAGAAAAATTTTCATATAGATAGATGAATATATTCCCCATTTTTATCATTATTTTCATGTTTTAGCATTATAATTGTGATATCTTTATATAGACATGGTTTCATGAGATCTCAAGGATGTTTGGTTTGAAGACATATAATCTTGTGGTAAAACTAAAAGTTATCAAAAATAATTTAAATGTTTAAAATAAGGAATCCTTCAAGATTGTATCCAAAGATAAGGACTTAAGGAAAATACCATCATTTAGGAGGATATTTATAATAATGGGAGTTTATTTGGAAACATAAGTCAAATGGACATGGTTTGAGAAGGTGATAAAGACACTAGGTTTTGTCAGCAATCTATCATCAAACATATGTGGGGAATAAAACCAAGAGGATATAATATATAATTACAATATTTTATTTCACAATTTAAGCTATTTCCACTTTTTTTGACACAAAGATAAAGCTCCCAGTCCTAATCTTTCTGAATTTATTGAAGAGTTTGAATGGTCTAACAAATATTGAAGGCTATGAATGCAATTTTTTCCCCTCTCTTATTAAAAAGTGAAGGGATGATATATCCCTCGATGGCTATCTTTCAATCTTGTTGTGCATCATTATTTACAAGTTGCTCCTCAATGTTGTTAATAAAATGAAGGATATTTTCCTCTCTATTATATGGTATGGTTGTTTTAGTGGCATGGATGGAAAGTAATAGGAGGATATTTTAGAGTATTGTTTAACCTTTTATGTTAAGAGGTATAATTAAATTGGTAGGGATGGTTGGGAGGATCAAGTGTAATAGTGTGAGATGTCAATAAAAATAGATGGCGTTAAATTTGACATACTTATGATTATCACATAATAGTTTAGACCTTAAATTTGAGGTATATTTGACCATTATATAGGAGTTTTACTTCTTATTTATATAAGAAGTTTTAATTCTTTCTTGGAGAAGGAAATTAAAAAATCATGATATCTTGGACTTACAGTGGTGTTTGGAGTCTATTTTTATCCTTGAAAAGTTTTTTTGAGCCCTATGTATTGGTACAAATAAATTGAGGCCAACTTTCACCAGTTAGTGGGAAATTTATGGAAAATTTAATGGATTTGTTAACTCTAGTGTTTTATGTGATAGATCCAAGATACGTGCCTCGATATTAATATATCTAGGATTTTTTAAGGTAGATATATTTAAGATACTTGCACCAGTAATAAGACATTTGGAGAGGGTTTAGAAATGCCATAATTGACATAATGAATACTCTTAAGCATATACAAACCAAAGAATTTGGGCTAAAGGATTAGTATACTCCTAGGAAAATTTATAATAACCTATTGCTAATGAAAAAACATAGGTTGGGTGTTTACTAGCAGACCTTCAAATGTTTGGTTTGAATTAAACTTTGATGGTGTTTATTTCCCTTTTATTGGTTTCACTAGTTTTAATTCTAAAATGGAATTCATGGCTTTATAAATCGATGTATACTTGGATGAAGACCATCAATATGGCTACGGACATACTTTTTTTAATGGTTTGAGACTGGCTATGGAGTGTCAAGTTGATAGGCTTATGGTTGAAGGTGACTCAAATTATTTTAATGATATCGATAATGACAAACTAATTAGAATTAAAATGCATGATATAGTATGAAAAAAATTTAAATGTATATTTGTATAAATATCCCTTCATTTCTTTAGTGAAGGCAATAAAATTTTCAATGCTAAGCCTTTAGAGTTTGTATTCTTAGCTAGATGTTTATTTTTTTCTACGTTAATGGATACTATTATATATGGTCCTAAATATTGAAATAATACTTATCAGATATGAATCTTGATACATTCCTTCTTGGATTCATCAAATAAATGTTGGGTCTCCTACGAATATCCTTGGATATGTCTTGAGTATCTGAAAGGCACCCAATATACCCTAGACATATCCAAAATCAGTTTTTTTTGTTTTCACTTGATAAAAAGTCAAATATAGACTTCAAAAATAAACAAAAAATAAACACTATGGGCCTATCTATTTCAAAATTAGGATTGTCTACTACTAAATATTAAAGTTTGGGGACCTATTTGATCTTTTGTGGGAAAATTCAGTGGACTCATAATCTCTCATTGGAGGAAATACTAGTTGTGTTATTGTCAAATGGTGCCCTATTCAAATGGTTTCCATCTCTTCTTTCTTATTTGATAATATTAAATTTTTCATCATGGTGTTAATTAGGAATATGTATTAATCATTTATATTATTACTTTATAATGGTTGCAATCCATGCATCTTCTCTTGATGTGTGTATGAATGTATAAAAGTAATTATTATCAACTTTGAGTTATCCATTCCATCATACATACTTGGTAAAGTTATCTATTGTAGGGTATGTAAGATTATAGATAAATTCTTTAATATTTTGTGACATGTTTATTAAAATGCTGACAATAGCCATATTGGTATATGTGAGCCCTTAACAATGAACTTAATTTAATATGGTGATTTGTCTTGGTTTTTTCCATGCATTGTAACATTTGCACTATGTACTTTTTTTAAGAGTAATCTAAGTTCAACCACTAAATATCATGGCATTTGGCATTGAATTATTAGTGCATTTTGTGGTTATTTAACTTATTTTATTTATTCTATGCATATTATGTGATTAATATTACTTATTTATCTATATTTTAAATATTTAATATATATTTTTGTATGACCATATCCAAAATGTATCCAATCCCCAATTTTTTTCTATATCTAGGTATCTACTTCCTATATCCATATTTGTACTCGTACCAGTATCGACTACTTTTTTTTTTGTTTGTAGTTTTTGGTGCTAACTTTGTTTAGAAATATTAGATACTATGAGTCACTTATAAAGATATTTTACTTAAAATATTTCAATATGAGACTTGTGGATAATGAGTTATTGTACTTTTTTCATCTCAATAGTTGTTTAACATCCTTGGCCTTTTATCAGAGATAAACTATAACCTTTCTTGACTAGGTATTTATCAACACAATGAGCTTCATGATGAGGGTGTGTTTTGCATCTAAAATTGAGAACAAAGTTAATTACATTGTTGTGTATTCTAGGCTAGTGGGAAAGAAACCATTATTAAAAGTAATTTACTTGAATACTATCAAGATAATAAAATACCAATAGGCAAAGATTATAAAACAATAATATCTGCTGATTCATATTGAATCATTCAAAAAATTAAAAATTATGCATAAATAAGCCTCAACTCAGAATTGGAGTTGACATGCAAAAATTTGGAACTTTAAAAATAATAAAACTTGACTTAGTATTTTTTGTAAGTTTTACATGCAAGCATGCACATCTCTAAAACTATCCAAAAATAAACTAAACACTAAAATTAACCTATCAAATGAATATCAATTGAAGTTAAAGTATGGTTATAAAAACAAACAATTTCTAAATTTAAAAAAATACCTAAAATAATATTAAACTATAATTTTAGACCATCAAATGATCACATATGGCCTCCAAAAAATATCAAAAATGGTGAAAAGTAATGAAATTGAATACTATCAAGATAATAAAATACCAATAGGCAAAGATTATAAAACAATAATATCTACTGATTCATATTGAATCATTCAAACAATTAAAAATTATGCATAAATAAGCCTTAACTCAGAATTGGAGTTGACATGCAAAAATTTGGAACTCTAAAAATAATAAAACTTGACTTAGTATTTTTTGTAAGTTTTACATGCAAGCATGCACATCTCTAAAAATATCCAAAAATAAACTAAACACTAAAATTAACCTATCAAATGAATATCAATTGAATTTAGAGTATGGTTATAAAAACAAACAATTTCTAAATTTAAAAAAATACCTAAAATAATATTAAACTATAATTTTAGACCCTTAGATGATCACATATGGCCTCCAAAAAATATCAAAAATGGTGTAGTTGTAATTTACAAAATAATATATTTTAGATATTTATCTTCCCCTTGAAATTCACATTGATGCATCTAACTATGTAATTGTCATTGTACTCATGCAACATGGACATCCTATTGCATACCACTTAGAGACGTTTAGAAACATAGTTCAATGGTACTCCACATATGAGAAAGAATTGTATACTATTGTATAAGAAATCAAGCAATGGTGACACTACACTCTAGGTAAGGAAATGATCATTCACTTTATTCATAAGCCAATTCAATTATTGTAGATGTAAACTAAGCTAGAGAATCCACACCACATGAAATGTATAACTTACCTATAATAGTTTTATCTCGTGATCAAGCACAAGAAATTAAAGGATAATAAGGCCATAAATTGCTTTACTAGACTATCAATCCACATGATAATCATAATATTAGATACAAACAACCACAACTTCAAAGATTCGGTAACCCTTTACTGGTCTGATAAGGAATTTATTGATACCTACACTACACTTATTGTTGGTAAATAGGGTTGATAGTTATACCTACATGATAAGCTTATCTACAAACGTGGTCATGTTTGGTTTCTTGATGGTGCATCTTGCCAAAGAATCATTTGGGAGGTGCATTATGACAAAACTACAGAACATGATGATGTTACAAAGAGTTTAGTTACATTACAATCACATTCATTCTAGGGCACATGTGCACAAACATGGGGTGTCACATCAAGACTTGCATTCCTTGTTGCAGTGCAAAGCCTACAAATAGAAAGCTAGAATTTTCCATACCTTTGCCAATTCTATCTGGAATTTAGGAATCTATCATCTTTGATTTATGACTAGACTACCCATGATAGAGCACCAATATGATGTAGTATTTGTTAGAGTAGATAGGTTTTACATGATTAATATCATGGTTGCTTCTAAGGAGGAAATTGATGTAGATATAACTATGTAAGTTTTCTTCTGCCATGTACGGGTTCACTTTGGACTTCCAACATCCATATTATTTGGTTGTGATTTGTGTTATATGATTTATTAATTTGAAGCATTGTGGGAACTTATGGTTACATAGTTGGATCAGTAGCTTCTCATATGCAAACAAATTAATGAATGGAAGTTGTCAACTACACACTTATTCATTTTTTTTCATGTACAATTGTGCACATTCTTGCACTTGAAATGATAATCTTCTATACATCTATCATGTTTACAATCGATATTTTCATAGTTCTATGGGGTATAGTCCATTATAGACATGTCTTGGGTTTCAGATTGTATCACCTCTAGACATCTCCTATCACAAATTAGTTGGCACAAAGTTACTAAATAAGAAAGGGAAGTGGATAAATCATAGAATTTTTTGTCCCATGTAAGATATATTCATCATCTGGTTCAATAGACTCTCTCTCCTTCAAAATAAAAGTGA